>JAVJIF010032566.1:0-138066 GCA_038442645.1 Agave tequilana
AAAATGACTAACAGACCAGCCATTAAGGAAGCAGAGTCTCAAGCTCTAGACGCGAGGAATCAATGCTCGCGTCTCAGCATTAAGACGCGTTGGCTCTACACCCGCGTCTCAACGTTCAGACGCGTCGGCCCGAAGCCCGCGTCTCAGCATCAAGGCGCGTCGGCCCGACGCCCGCGCCTCAGCATCCAGACGTGAAGGCCTGAAGCCCGCGTCTCAAACTTCAAGGCGCGTTTGGCTCGACGCCCGCGTCTCAAACTTCAAGGCGCGTTCGGCCCAACGCCCGCGTCTCAGTTGCAACTGCCCTGATTGCGGGGCCAGTCACCGCGCATGTAGCGGGTAGTGGCCCCTCATTCGGGAGCGTTTTCAGGAGGCATCTTCACCCCTGAGACCCCTATAAATAGTCTTGTTTGCTATGAGGAGGAGAAGATCGGAGTTTTGAAGGGAGAGAGCTTTGAGATAAGGCATCATCAAATCGATCGAATCCAGGCAAGAGGATCATCAAGAGGGAAGCACGACTCTTCAGCGAGCTTACTGAGTACTAGCGCCGCTCTTCGCCTACCTCCTCTTTGAGAGTTTTGGTAGACGGAGCTGAGTTACTCTTTCTACCGACCGAAGAGAAGACCCCCGACGGTCCAGGACGGTCATCTGGTCAACGGAGAACAAGATTCACTCTCCATCGCCACACGAAGAACCCAGCTTTAAACAAAGGGAAGATTCAGACATCCTCCCTCCCTTGTAACTGGAAAAGAGGGAAGAGTAGTTCTTTTGGTTGTAATCGTTTCGCTTGAATCAAGGAAATCTTTTACAGCTAAAACCACTTTCTCCGACCACCAAATTTTCCGGCCCCCTACAAGAGATGGCGACTCCGCTGGGGAATACCTTCGTTACTGACGAGCGCACCGTGGTGCAAGATGACGTTCTCCGTAAGGGGAAAATGGTCGAATCCCTCGTCGTCGAGTTCGACCAGGCGAAGTATGAAGAGTTCCTCTCTTCTGGCTCCAAGAGCCCAAAGACCCGCGTCTGCCGCAGGGTCTCAAGTGGACAGCCCCCTGAAGCCCAATCTGAGGCTCTGTCGGGTGCTCCTGCTGCCCACTGTGCCAAGTTTGGTTCACGCGCCGACGCCTCCCAGAAGGCCCGCGTAACCTCAGACTCCTCTGCTGCGATCAACCGCGTCGCGCAGAACACACGCGCCAACGCCTCTCTGAAGGCCCGCGTGGTCCCCGGCACATCTACTGGTGCGATCGACCGTGTCGCACAGAACGCCCGCGTCAGCGTCTCTCAGGAGACCCGCGTGGCAAACACCCCTGGTTCTACAAACCAGGAAGTTGTTGGCTTCTCTCTTCCTCCACGGCGCAATCGGAATGCCGAGCGTCGACAGAGAAGACGCGCGCGTCAACACTCGGTCGGAACCGTTGGTTTTCTGACTGGGGTTGAACGCAGCGTACGATCCGATGCCTTGCCCGCACCTCGTCCAGTGCGAGAGATCCGCGTTTGGCGACCCAAACGCGAGACTCCCCAAGTTGGGCCTTCTGGAGACCAACTTGCCAAACGCCAAAGCGAAGCTTCTGCGTCTTGTCAAACGCAGGAAGCACGCGCCCATAGGCGTGGGGCCCAGCAGCCCACTCTCTCCCAAGTCTCTCTGCTCCAACGCAGCAGACAGCAACGCGAAAGTCGCGTCTCATATCAACAGAGACGCCAGACGCGCGTGACGCAGCCGCGACGCAACAGCCGCGTTTCTGAAACCGGTGTCCAGGCTGAACAGCACATGACTGTCTCCCGTCGTCCACGTCGCGAGACCAGTCTCTTTAATCCCTCTCCCACAGATTTGAGGGATTATTTGACAAGGAAAAGGAGTGCCAATCAGACCACTTCTCCATGCTGCTGTCAACAGCTCATCCAGATGCTCTCTGGATGCCATTGCGAGTCAGGCGTGCACCAGCCGTCTTTAATTAGACAGCTGACCCTGATTCCCCCGTCAGCCAAGAGAAGACGCTCCCACAGGAGGAGAACCTTCTCAGATGTTGAATACCCGGAGCTTACTGCAAACATGACTAGCAGAAGCAAGGGAAAACAACTAATGGTCAACTCAGAGGAATCTGACTCTGAACCGGAGGGGGTGTATCAACACACTCGCACCCGGACAGGGGCCATTCCCCCAATTGACTATAATGCCTTAGCCCGCGGCATTAGAATGGGTGGTTCTCACTCCGCTATAGTGGAGTCGCAGGCTTCAAACTCTTCCGTCGAGAAGGAGGCTTCCGCCTACATGGCCGACACTCCTGAGGAGACGACCAGGCGTTTAGAGCAGACGCAGAAGCACCAGATGGATATAATCGCCTCTCAACAGAGATCCATTGACTCCCTCAAGCATATGCTTGAGAAATTGCTTGAAGAAAGAGCGAGATCTCCTCCTAGACGACCGAAGGGGAAAGGGAGAAAGGGAGGAAGCCCACCCTCCGAATCTTCTGACGAGACACGACGATCTACCTCGGATGTGTCCAAGCCCTCGTCGCAGGCAAGAAGCGACCAGACCCCGGGAAAGGCTCATGCTAAAAGAATGAGTCAACTGGAGCAGCGCCTCGAGGCCCTTACCAACCGTAAAGGCCTCCAAGAAGCTGGAGTAGTCCGGCCCTATCCGGCCGAGTGGGACTTAGTCCCGTACCCTCCTAAGTTCAAGGCTCCAACTCTCCAAGCATTCGACGGGAAGGGGTCACCCAACCAGCACATCTACTACTTCAAATCCCAGACCGGGAACGTGGTAGATAATGACGCCATCTTGGCGCGACTGTTCATCGGCACCCTGAAAGGGTTGGCCTTTGAATGGTTCATGAAGCTCCCCGAAGGTTCCATCAAGAACTGGGGCGACTTGGAGAAGCTGTTTCTAACACGCTTCTTCGAAGATGATTCGGAGGTCACAATGCCTACCCTTTTAGCTACAAAACAGCGAAAGGGAGAGTCCGTCAAGTCTTTCGTAGAAAGATTTCGGAACATGGCACTCCGATGTCCAAGCGGCATGACCCAGGCCACCCTGGTGGAAACATGTCGCCATAATCTCCAAACCTCACTCCTTGCTCAAATAGGAGTTGCTGAAAGCCGCACCTGGAAACAATTAGTCCAGCAAGGTGAACAGGCTGAGGAGATTGTCGCCCGCGTCAGAGCGGAAGAAGGCAAGCCCAGGCCAGAGAGGTCGACAAGGCGTGCACCAGACACCTCCCTCCAGACGAAGCGGAAGGATAATTTGGCGACGGAGACCAAATCTCCCACCAAACCTCAAACAGGCAGGGCAAGTGGCTCTTCAAGCCAGCCACGCCCCAACAAGCAGTATTCCTTCAAGGAGGAACACGTCGATTCGCTCTTCAAGCTACTCAACAAGAGCAATCGACTGAAGCTCCCTGAAATTAGGCGCCCGGAGGAAGTCGGCAAGACCGACAATCCCACCTACTGCTTATACCACAGGATGCTCGGACATCCTACCAAAAGCTGCTACGTCTTTAAGGACATCCTTCAAGCTCTGATTGACGCGGAGGTATTAAAACTCCGACCGGAGCAGAAGAAGATGACGGCCAACATGACGTCGATTCTCCAGTTTGGGACACGACCCCCGACACCCGTGGGGGTGATCTCTGTCCCGAAAGGTGAACTGAGGGTGGTCAACACAGACCCTCATCAGCAGCAGGAGAAAGGCTTGGTACCCGTCCCTACACCTCGAGGGGAAATCATGTGGGTCCACCCTGACCTCGTCGACGAGCAACAATGGACGACTGTGACCAACAGGAAGTCCAAAGGCAAAGGGAAGGCTTCATCTTGCCATGTGATATGCGCCTCCTCTCGAGAAGCGGACACTGATGTTCCCTCGCTGACTGACTCAGAAGAGGAAACAATAGTCCTGGCCGCAGAGCCCAGCCAACCTACGGCGGGGACCCGTTCAGGACAGGCATACTTGAAGCAGTACGGCGAGACAGCAGCGGCTTCTCCGCAACCAGCCGTGGAACCAGCCAAGCCCTCCTCTAAACAGCCTGGGGAGAAGCAGAAAGAAACTCGGTTTTCTCGAGTTCTTGCGAAAGGTGTAACGGAAGGATCCTCGACACCTTACCGCTTCGACGTCTTGGCTCAACTAGCCAACATCCCGGCACGCATTACCTTGTATGAGCTCCTGAGGCTATCAAAGTCAACCAGAGAGGCTCTACAAGAAGCTTTGGCCAATGCTGAGGTCTTCATGACTCGTGTGCCAAGGGAGGAAGATGTAGAGGATTGCCTCCACGCCTCCCCAAATGCTCCCTGCATCACCTTCACAACAGATGACATGCAGGTTAAAGGGAAGCATGACCGACCCCTATACTTCACAGGGTATATTGGGTCATCCGAGGTGAACCGCATCCAGGTAGACCCAGGGTCCGCGCTGAGCATCATACCTCGCCGGGTTATGCAGTTTCTAGGCATTCCTACCCATCGTCTGAGCCCTACCCAGACGACTATTTACGGGTTCAATGCCAACAGCTCCCGCCCAATGGGGAAGATCAAGCTCAAATGCCAGATCGGGAGCCTCAAGTCAGAAGTGACGTGTTACGTCATTGACGCGGACACTTCCTACAACCTGTTGCTGGGACGACCATGGATTCACCGCAATTCCATCGTTCCCTCTACTCTCCACCAAGTCATGAAATACATTGACGAGAGTGGACAGGTCCGAACGTTGATTGCCGAAAGGCATCCGTTTAAAGGGGTTGAAAATTATTTCACGGACTCCCTCTTATATCAGGATCCGGAGGAGACTAATGAAACCCCACAACCAGAGGAGCCAGACTCTGGTAATGAAGCTGACATTGAGCCTGAGAAAGAAGAGTGCCTGTGGGAGTTGGAGCCCATTGTAAAGAGCACTAATAAGCTCGATGTTGATACCACCGACGATGCGGGTGGTTGGTACATTAATGAAGATTTAGACTTTGCGTATTTTCCTGTGTATGTTTCCGATTCAATACCGTCGGATACCACTACCGACGTGGACGATGACCTCTGGTCGGCAATAGATGCTTTGACATCTTTGCATGTACCGGTGAAATCATCCTTCGGGACATACCAAGATAATGGTGACGCGCAAGAGTCTGTATTCATGGTTCCAGCCAGACGAAAAGGCCAAAGACCAATACTTTTTGGGCGAATCGCATCTGAACCAATGCCCCACGAAGAATCGGAAGGTGAGGATGAATCCCCTCAGTTCGATCATTATGAACCGAGAACGCTCAAGATGATGAAGCGCATGGGGTATGATCTAACCAACAGGCCAGGATTGAACTTCGGAAAAGGAAGAAGAACACTGCTTCGATCCTTTGTACCGAAAGGAAAAACCCCTGATTACTATCATCAGACGCGCCGGGGGTTGGGCTATATATCAACTCCAGTGCCATCAGCCTCTGATTCGGAGAGACTGTCAAGTCATGACTGCTCATCAGACACGTCGTCATGGGAATCAGATGTCAGTGTCGGCAACATCTTCAAAGGGCTTTCAGTAAACATGGTTTCGACAAGCCATCTGGAGGATGAAGATGAAGAAATGATCCAATCCGATACAGATCCTTGGATCAAACATTTGAATGCTCTTTGGGACATCCGCTTTGAACAGCGTGAGCCACCCACAGAAGACAAGGTTGTTCAAGTCAACCTAGGAGATGAAGACAATCCTAAACCCATCTTCATAAGTGACGGCCTGTCGCCTCCAGAGAAGAAGGATTTAATATCTCTTGTACAAGAGTATATAGATGTCTTCGCCTGGAATTATGAGGACATGCCTGGACTTGATCCTCAAGTGGCTATGCATCGCCTCAACATCAATCCGGACATGAAGCCTGTTAAACAACAGCAGCGACGGTTCCGTCCAGAGATAATGGAGGCAATCCAATCAGAAGTCAGGAAGCTTATTGACTCCGGCTTTATCAGGGAGGAACAGCATCCCGACTGGGTAGCCAACATCGTCCCCGTCGCCAAGAAGAACGGGAAGATCCGGATCTGCATCGACTTCCGTGATCTAAACGAGGCCTGCCCCAAAGACGAATTCCCATTGCCAATCACAGATGTCATGATTGACAATACTTGTGGATTCGAGCGAATGTCCTTTATGGACGGGTTCTCAGGATATAATCAAATCAAGATGTATCCCGATGACGAAAAGCACACCTCCTTCAGGACACCTCTAGGGGTATATTGCTACACCGTCATGCCCTTCGGTCTGAAAAATGCGGGGGCAACCTACCAAAGGGCCATGAATGCCATTTTCCATCGGCAGATACGCAAAACGGTGGAATGTTATGTCGACGACATCGCGGTGAAAAGCCGCACTAAAGGTGATCACATAGCAGACCTGAGGGTGGTCTTCGACATCATGCGGGCTCATCAATTGAAGATGAACCCCACCAAGTCCTTCCTGGGGGTAGCCAGTGGCAAATTCCTAGGGTTTGTTGTGACTTCCACAGGAATCCATTTGGATCCGGAGAAAGTCCGTGCTATCCAAGAGATGCAACCCCCCAGAAGCCTCAAGGAGCTCAGAGGATTACAAGGACGATTGGCATACATCCGCAGATTCATTTCAAATCTCTCCGGGAGATGCCAACCCTTCGCTAAGCTGATGAAGAAGGGCGTTTCGTTCATTTGGGACGACGCTTGCCAGCAAGCATTTGAGGAGATCAAGCACTACCTCACCCAACCACCAGTCCTGGCAGCTCCGGTATCCGGAAAGCCTTTCCTGGTGTATGTCCGATCAATGGATCATTCTTTGGGAGCTCTACTAGCTCAGAATGATGACCAGGGGCGAGAACAAGCAATCTACTACCTAAGTAGAACGATGATCGGAGCCGAACATCGGTACAACCCGATCGAGAAGGAATGTTTGGCACTGGTGTTCGCTATTCAGAAAATGCGACACTATCTGGTGGGCCAAACCATAAATGTCATATCCAAAGTCAACCCCCTGAGGTTACTTATGACAAAGCCTTCTTCACTAAATGGCCGGCTGGCAAAATGGGCCATATTGCTATCACAATATGAGATGCATTTTCTGCCACAAAAGGCTATTAAGGGACAAGCGGTGGCGGACTTCTTAGCTGAACACCCAGATCCCAGGGCAGCCAAACTCTACGAGGATCTCCCAGATGAGGTCGCCGAAGTCTGCCTAGCTCAGACGTCGTTCGAAAGTCAAGTATGGCAACTTTTCTTCGACGGTGCATCAAGGGCAAGCCCGAAGGGACACACAGTAGCGGGGGTAGGAGTGGTACTCGTCTCCCCACAAAATTACGTGATTCCCCGAGCTATCTCGTTAACCGAGCCCTGTTCCAACAATGTGGCGGAATACAACGCTCTTTTGATTGGGATGCAATTCGCCGATGAGATTGGCGTTAAAAATCTCGAGGCATACGGTGATTCTAAACTCATCGTCAGCCAAGTTCGCGGAGAGTATGAGGTCAGGCATGAAGATCTAGTACCCTACTACAACGCGACAATCCACATGGCCGAGAGGTTTTCAAACTTCTACATCGACCATGTACCGCGCAAGCAAAATGCGCATGCAGATGCACTTGCATCCCTTGCTGCCTCCTTAGCTCTTCCAGCTGGAGCAATGGAGAAGGTATTCGTCTATAGCCACGACCTATACTGCCCAAAAAGTCCCCTCGGAGACTACCAGAGGTCAACGGGAGATCGTCGCGGTAAGGAAACACTTGAAGTGTCGACCGATCCAGAGCTTAAAGACTGGCGATTCCCCTACATTGATTTTGTCTTATACGGCATCTTGCCCGAAGACACCAGGGAGGCGGCTGCCATCCGAAGGAAAGCCTCCAAATTCTACTACAATGCGATTTCGCGAACATTGTATCGTAGATCGCATGATGGGATCCTGCTCCGGTGCCTCTCATCAAAAGAAGCCCACGAAGTGTTGAAAGAAGCCCACGATGGTACGTGTGGAGCTCATCAACCTGGCCCGAAGCTGGCAAACCGACTCCAAAGATTGGGTTACTACTGGCCCAAGATGGTTGCCGATGCTGTTGCCTATGCCAAAAGATGTCACGCCTGTCAAATACATGGCGATTTCATCCATCAAGCACCAGGATACCTCCACTCTACGACCTCTACCTGGCCGTTCGAAATGTGGGGGATGGACGTGGTTGGTCCTATCAGCCCACCATCATCAAAGGGACATCGGTTCATCCTAGCGATAACCGATTACTTCTCAAAGTGGGCCGAAGCTATCCCTTTGAAAGAGGTGAAATCTTCTAACGTGATCAAGTTCGTGAAACATCACGTTATTTACCGCTTCGGTGTGCCTCGGCGGATTGTCCATGACAATGGACCCCAGTTCATCAGCCAGGCTTTTCAGAGATTCTGCGCCAAGTTCAGAATCCAGAGTGTGTCATCAACGGCATACTATCCGCCCGCTAACGGCCTCGCAGAAGCTTTCAATAAGACTATTGGCAAGCTTCTCAAGAAATTCGTCTCGAAAAGTCAACGAGACTGGGACGATAAGTTGGGCGAATGCTTATGGGCCTATCGCACGACTGTGCGAACCCCAACTAAAGCCACGCCATTTTCCTTGGTGTACGGATGCGAAGCCGTCCTTCCACTGGAAATCCAAATTCCATCTCTTCGCGTCGCCTTGACAGCGGAAATGACAACAGAGGAGAAGCATCGACAGCGACTCCAAGAATTGGAAGCCTTGGACGACAAGCGTCTGCAGGCCCAACAACAAATCGAGCTTTACCAAGCTCGTATCACCAGAGCCTTCAACAAGAAAGTCAAATCGCGAACTTTCAGGAAAGGCGACCTCGTCTTAGCCGTCCGAAGACCCATGGTCATGACACACAAGACGAAAGGAAAATTCCAACCCAAATGGGAAGGACCATTTGTGGTAGAGTCAGTCTACTCAAATGGATCGTATCGCCTCATAACCTCAAATGGCGATACACTCATGATGCCAATCAATGGCAAATTCCTGAAGAAATACTATCCCTAGATGGCATTCTTCCACCGATCAAGTTAAAAATACACCTCTGATCAAACATCCGACGCCCCGACGGCTAAGGATAGAAGAAAATGTTGGCTTTTAAGTCCAACATAAGTCTTCGACAACTCATCATGCTGAGGGGAATAGCATGGCTAGCCCAACTCAAACGGTAGTTGGTAAAGGCATGACAAACCCGTTGACAGCTGAGGATTTGCTAAAAATCCTAAGGGACACGTTCCCATTTGATCCGACGCCTCCGACGGCTAAGGATAGAGGAAAATGTTGGCCTTTAAGCCCAACATAAGTCTTCGACAACTCATCATGCTGAGGGGAATAGCATGGCTAGCCCAACTCAAACGGTAGTTGGTAAAGGCATCAAATCCGTTGATAGCTGAGGGTTTGCTAAAAATCCTAAGTGGACTTGATTCCACTCTTCCCTCCAAAAATCCCTTACCAATTCTCATCCATAGAATGGTAGGACCACAAAATGCAATCATTACCATGTTAACACTATACCTCTGGTAATGAATACTCTTTGTCGAGTACAAACCTGGCTTGTTAACTCTGCATAGAGTAACAAACTCTCAAATTTGCCAAGTTAACACTATACCTCTGGCACCTCAAATTCCACTTGTCAATTCTCATCAATAGAATGACAGGTCCTCAAATTGCTCCTATCGCAAGCAAATTCTTGTCAAGTTAATATCACACCTCTGACAAAACTACTGTTTAAAGTTAACATTACACCTCTAAGCAGTACATCGAGTGCCTGTCAAGTTAATATCACACCTCTGATAGTCACCTTTCTTCAGACTTCCATATCGAAGCTGAAATGGACGATGCCAAGTTAACACTACACTTCCAGCATCCGAGTCATTGCTAAGTTCAACAATACACCTATGGCTATGACCTTTCCTCGACTTCCTTGTCCAAGCCGAGATGAACGATGCCAAGTTAACACTACACTTCTAGCATCCGAGTCATTGCTAAGTTCAACAATACACCTATGGCTATGACCTTTCCTTGACTTCTTTAAGCCGAGACGACTAATGCCAAGTTCAACATTACACCTCTAGCATTACTATCACTGTTAAGTTAAACATCACACCTATGACAGTGACACCCTCAGTTTTCCCAAATAAAACTGAGATGCTGATGAGTTAGGTTAATATCACACCTCTAACTCACGTCCTTGTCAAGTTAATATTACACTTCTGACAAGACTACTTCTAAACCGTTAAGTTAATATCACACCTCTAGCGGTAAAAATCTTACTAGATTCCCCACGAGTCTAGTTTCATTTGATATTCTCCCCAACCGAGTATCAAATTCATTTGGAGGCATTGTTGGTTAACATTACACCGATAAACAATGCTTCCATCAAAATCCCCAGCTGATCTTAAATCAAGTTAATCCCAAATCCTTGATAAAAGTTCACCTTCTCTGGGGGTACGCACTCCACTTGTCACTTTCTTTTATAAAGTGGCGGGTCCACCAAAATCATTCTTTTGCTTCTAAAACAAAACATTCAAGACAACAGAAAGAGGCAAAAAGAAAAGTGTCACTTTTATTGATATTCAAGCATATGAAAGTGATACAAAACGCTCTCTTATACAATAAGATTGAGTGTTACAATTAAGGAGTACAAAGAAGTCCCTCTCTCTCTCAGAGGCCGTACTCACTCCTTGAAACCGCATCTGATCCCAGGTGCACAACTTGGAACCGATTGCGCCATGGCGACGACGCCAACTTCGAAAGCGCCCTAGCTGACTAAGCCAAGAGCAATGGTGTTCTTGAGGTCCGGTGGCAACAGAAGGTCCTGCAACCCCTCGTTCAGGCGCGTCTCTTTCCCTAGCAGATCATCCAACAAACATGGAGTCACTCTTGGGGTGAGAGAGGAAGTTTCGGAGTCATCACAAAGGATGCCACCCTCCACTCGGTCCAGCGGCAGCAGAGAGTCCTGCATTCATCACCATCCCTTTCCCCAGCAGGCCATCCAACGGAATGTCCTCGATGTCACTTCTGGAGTTGGGAGAGGAAGAGGATCTTTCCGCCACCGTAACCGCCGGACCACCCTCGCCGATACTCGGCCTATCCATCTCTTGCACCAGATCTGAAGAGACCTTGGCGAGGGTTGGGTCCTCGTCAGAGATATAATTTAATCTCTCACAAACGACGAGGACCATAATTTAATCTCTCACAAACGAACGTGGAGCAAGTTCGCCAGCCGGTATATTCTTTCTGGGGCCCAGCAAACCTGAAAAAGGACAAGCAAGCCTACCTGCAAAGAATAAGCAAGAGAGTCAGAAAATCTGGAACTCAGTACATTTTTATAAAGGAAACTGAGTAACAGAACGCGGCAGCCATTCAAGACTTCAGACGCGGGAATGACCCGCACAGTCAAACAGACGCAAGTCAAACTGCGCCACGCATAAGATTCAAACGCGGCCTCAGTTTGTACCCGCGCCTAATGCACCAGACGCAAAGAATTTCAGAACGCCAAAAATTGCCATCTCTCTGTTGGGTGAACAGGAGTTGCAAGATTCAGGTCTGAAACGCGCCAAGGCAGTAAAACGCAATGGGCAAAGCCAGCGTCAAGCGCCTGCATTCAGAGAAGTCAAGTCACTGGCACAAATTCCAGAGGAGGAATGCACCGGGACTTCATTCAGATCATCATGCCGAAGTTCAGGCTATACACATCATCGGGGGACATACCAGCAGAGACCTCTGGCCAGAGTTGGCCTCTCTGCACCCAAACGCAGGCGTCCAAGATGATCCGAGAGGGGGTTCTTCTTGAAGAGACCAAACCGAAGCGTGAGAGCTCTGGGTCATCTTCATCCTCGGAATTACCTTCGTCCATGCAGACGGAGTCCCTATCAAGAAACTCTTTTCTGAAGAAGGTGGGACTTCTCAGAGCAATCCACCAAAGAGAAATAATCCAAGCTTGGATTATAGAAGGGGAGCGCACCCTATTTATAGGCAGGCCCTAATAACTGCCATTAATGAGGCGTTAATTGGAACCGTCACGCACGATTGTCAAAGCCCAGTGAAGGATTGACGCGTGGAACGCCGCTTTGGGAACCGTCGCAAGCGCCGGTTTTCAACCGCCCGCGTCGGTTTTGCGTTTAAGGGCAGTAACTCCTGAGTCCAATGAGGAGTTGACGCGTGGATAACTGCCTTGGGAATCAACGGATGACTCGGAATCCCAATCGACAGTGAAGACCTGACGAGCAAAGATCTCCTAAAATCTTGAGTCAGATCACATTAGACGCAGGTGGGAAAGCCGCGTCCCTTCAGCAGACAAGGCTGCATCTCTTGCGTCTGCCCGATCCGCGCAAGACAGATTTGCGTTATTCAGAGCTGCGTCTCACCTTGTGATTGACGCTGCGTCTCAGGGACTGACAGCCGCGTCTTACTTTACGGATCAATGCCGCGTCTCATCTTTTGATCGACGCCGCATCTTATCAAGAAGACCGCGTTCCGATTTGTGATTGACGCCGCGTCTCATCAAAAGGACTTAGTAGAATCTAAGTTCTTATGAAATGATGACCGCGTCTCACTTTATGATTGACGCTGCGTCTCAGTATCTAAGTTCCGGTAGACTGACGACCGCGTCTCAGTGATCACCGCCGCGTCTCAGTAAAAGGACTTAGTGAAATCTAAGTTCCGGTAGACTGATGACCGCGTCTCACCCTGTGGGATTAATGCCGCGTCTCGCCAAGACCGCGTCTCATTAAAAGAACTTAGTCCTACCTAAGTTCAGTAATCACGACTAGTGATCAAGAGTTGGACTCATCCACAACAGGACAAAGAAATTGGGACAAAAGCTCTAAAGAAAACTTCTATTATATCAAGAAATGATAGAAGTGGATACAAACACTCTTAATAAATAGAGTGTCCCTTTTCTTTACAAAAAAAAAAGAAGAAGAAAAGAAGGCTAAATGTCCTGGTTCGCCAAGGAACGGATTTGTTCCCTAAGGCGGTGAATCTCATGCTGGCGCGTCCTCTCAGCCTCCATGATAGCCCGGTCCCGCAGCTCCGCCTCAGATAAGAAACTTCTGGCAGCCAGCTGCATCCGCAGAGATTCCACCCTGGAAGATTGTAGGGATAGACTCTCTTCAGCACGCGCCGTAGCAGCCCGTTGCTCCTCAAGCTCCTTTTTGAGGGAAACAAGTTTCTCCTCATTTAGCGCAAGAACAGCTTCCGCCTTGGCGATAATGTCCCGAGTTCTGAGGATGACTTGCTCCGTGCTCTGCACACTGAGCTCAGATTCCCTCGAATCTCCGGCTAATTTTTGAAATTCAGCCTTGGAATATTCAAGGTCACGGACCCGGCAGTGATCTGCGCCTCCGCCTCCTGTCGCTCCCGTTCCTGAGCAGCTAGGAGCCTAGTCAGGATGGCCTGGGCCTCACCGGAAGAACCAGCATCTTCCAAAGATTCCAGCTCCCGCAGGTTATCTCCAAGTTGCTCTACCACCTGCAGGCATGCTCCTGGCAAGTGAAGGGCCTCCCGCCAATTCGACGCTCACGGCCATATTTTCAAGAAGCCTCTGGGCGAACTGGAAGGTGCTGTGTCCACGGAAGATGAGATCAATACATGATCCCATCGAGGTGAAGAATTGTTGCACCATCTGACGTGCCAGCTCCCCCATGTCTTCACCACCTAAGAAGCTTCCCGACCCTTTTTCTGTCACGGGATAAGGGATATAGGGCGGGTCTTCTCGCACAAGAGCCGTGCCGGCCGTCGATGTGGCAAGAGCAAGACTACCCACTGGCGCTTCCTGGAGCGCCGCCTCTGCAGGAGCCTCCACGACCAAGGAAGGAGTTGTAAGCACAACCTCTTCAGAAACTTCCACCGAGGATTGAGCTGTGTGGCCTTCTGGAAGGGTGCCGATCGTCAGACTCCCCACCTGAGCCCCCTCAGTCAGAGCTGCCTTACTAGGTTCGAGGTCCAGAGGCGTCGAGTCCTGTAGAATGGGAGTCTCCTCAGCTTCAGCAGTAGCCTTCTCCACCGGCGGAGTGAGAGCCTCCTCAGCCTCAATGGTTGTTTCCCCTCCTGGCAAAGGGGAAGGCTCCCCAACTTCAACAGCCACCCCCTCCGAGATGCGTGAGAACTTACTCGGGTCAGGAAAAGCGGGTTCATGGCCGTAGTCGACTTTATCTTCAAAGTCGCTTTCCGTATCAGACGCGGAAGACGACAGTTCAACGCAAAGGTCCTCGGTGACCGGGGCCTTGCCACCAATCACCCCAGTGGTAGGACTAGGGTCGATTATCCGAGCGCTGGAGATGAAGACACTAGGAGGCCCTGACCGCTGTGCCTTGTCTCTCCCTTCACGAGCAGAAGAAGGCTCAGACCGAGCTGAGAACCCTGGAATTTGGACATTCCCTCCCACGAGCTGTACTTCCTCGTCAGCTATAGTGGTTTGTCAACCAATTCCCCCTCTCCCGCAATCTTACAGGTCCCTCTGTGCGACCTAGGAGCACGGATTAAACCGGGGAGATTTTTATCCTCTGGCGGTTCCTCAACCATGATAAAGAGGTCTTCAGGACAGTCCTCAACTCCAGCAGAAATGCCTTCTGAGGGAGAGACTTCTGTTGCTAAATCCCTCCGAGCCCTCTTCGAAACAGGACCAGCAGTTGAGGTGGGACCCCGACGACGCTTACTCACCAATTCTTGAGCCTTGGCGGTAGAAGGCCCCTCCTGTGGCCCTAGCTTGGTTCTACTCCGGGTTACTCGGAGCTCCTCTCTTGAGCCTCCCTCAGCTTCTCTCTGAGATGCTCTCTCCAGCTCTTTCTGGACCTTTAAATACTGGGTGATCATGTGCGAGCATTTGCCAGACTCCGACTGTGTTTTGAGATAGGCATTAATGCCCTCAATACCCGTATACCCGGGGGCAAAATCCGGTGACTGGTTTACCCGAGAATACCAGGTGCAGAAAGTGAAGCTGGTAAGGTTCTTCGGCTCCTCGACGGGCAAACGGAAAGTTGCCTCTGTCCCCCAGCCACGCTATAATACCAGGCTCGAGCACCTTCGCACAAATTCCCATTGAAGGCAAGTTGTGTATTCGGATTGCCGACATAAAGCTGAGCATAGCCAAACTGTCGGGCAAAACGACTTGGCATATACGGTTCAATAGTGCAGGAAGTCCCTTGGCGAAACAGCACATATCCTGGTCGTATATTGATCAACCACCGGAAGACTCCCGCAGACAGTTGGGTGAGGTCATCCCGACCTATAGAATCAGTGAATTGCTCACCAAAGGATGCACCAGGAATTCCAGGGAAGCAGCGGTTGAGCTGGTAATTGGCGGCATTTGAGAGACGTCTCCGAATATAATATATATAGGTGTCACTCCAATCCGAGTCTTCCAGCCGCCTCACAAAAGGGACAGGACTCGTACTCCCACGCGCCGTTGTCATCAGAGAAGGGCAATGCATCACGTACCAGGCCATGAGATACGTGTAAGGCAACTCCATTCGGGGGTTGGGGCGCCTTGCCGTCGGGTTTCCCTCTGAGTCAACATACGGCTTGCCTTGAGAGTCGACAGTCCTTGGAGCCTCGCATAGTCTCTTGGCTAGCGCCCGCAACCCGCTCTGAATGCCAGCCGCCACGGCCGGAAGAAGGGCTATAGGACGGCCATGGGCCAGGAGCACTGCTGGGTACACCACGTCGGCAATAATGACTTCATGTGGCCGTGTAGGTACCACGCAACGCTTCAACCACAGCATCAAGAAGCCCGCCAACAGCGCTCGACTCGAGATAGAAGCCCGGGCCCGATGATGATAGCTTTCGAAAAGCATATCAGGTTCGAAGCCGTCCTCGTTCGACCCAGTGGTGTAAAAACCCTCAGAAGCTTGTGCAACCATGTCGTCAACTCCCTGTTCAGAGAGGGGAGCCAGTCGAGTTATCGAATGATCCTTCTTGCTGACATTGCTGAATAAGTAATTGGCCCAGGATAGATGCCTAACTCCATGCGTCCTCCAACCGGTTACCTGACCACAAATATGGAAGTGGCACATCACTTCCCAATAGGTCTCATACACCTCAGGGGAATCCTTCTTTATAAGGTCAAGCTCCCTAGCAGTCGGGACATATTCTTCATAAGGGAACTCCCCCATCACCAGCCCCGAGACCTCATGCAACTCATGCAGTGCAAGGCCCATTTCTCCAACCGGGGTAAAGAATGTCCCCGTCTGAGGGTTGTAGCGCTCCAAGATCCCGAAGAAGTTGTGAGAGCTCATTGGGATGCCCCATTGTACGGCCCTGACTGCTGAGTATAATCCCACGTGCTCAAGCAGATCTCCAAGATCAGAGAGGGCGAAACCCACCATCCTGCCCCACCAAGAATTCTCCGTGGAGTGGACCCATCCTGGCAAATGGAACTTGGCCGGATAATCACCCTCTGCTTCTATGAACGAGTTGAGGAAGGTGGTGGCAAGCTGCGGGATCTCTCCGACTGGAAGCTCAGACTTGCGTGACCCGGGAAACAAGCCGAGGACCGCCCGGTCATGGCAATCATGACGGTATACGTTCTGGGATTTGAAATTCCCAAGGGTAATCTCAGAGATATCCCGGGACACGTCCCACTTCATCTTCCGAAGGACGGACAGATGTTGGAGATAAGACAACGGGAGCATCCTCTCCATGGCTGGAAGGAAGTATCTCCTCTCCCCTATCTGACGGAGCCACCTGTAATTCCCGTCATACATTGGGTTGCCACCGTCGCTGACATGATCTCCAAAGAAGAAAGCAGGCTTCTCCAGCTTGATGTGGGTATCCGTTGCGAAGACTGCATCGGTCATGAGCACCCGAGAAGTCCTCTCATTAACATGAGCAATCATTTCCCTGCGAACTGGCGACCTGTCAGCAGTCACAGGTATGGTCCTTCGCAGTGCAAAAGTCAGACGGTGGTCGGCACCACCCACGCGGCCAAAATGGTGCATCTTGGCAAGTGAACCTGAAACATGCGGCACTGCAAAAGAAAAAGACACTTGGTCAGATACTTTGCCAAAAATAAGGGAAGACGCTAAGTGTTCATAATTCAAAACGCAGCCGAGACATTGGACGCAGGAGTTATCATCCGCGTCCAGACCTGCGAACTTGCACCAAAACGCAGAAGAGATACTGGACGCAGGAATTTTTCGAATCCGCGTCCAGACCTGCAAAGCTGCGTTCTGCAAACCAAGACTTATGAAAATTCGAAGTACTTGGACTCAAACGCCAGATTCTACAAAATCGGCGGTTGAAGACACAGAACGCAAGGATCAAATCCGCGTTCTGCAAACCAAGACTTGTGAAATTTCAAAGTGCTTGGACTCGGACGCCAGCGCCTGATGGCACAAAACGCGGCACAGAACGCATGGATCAAATCCGCGTTCTGCAAATCGCGTCCAGAGACCTTCACAATTAGAAATATTCTAAGTGAAGGACCCAGAGTGCAGAGTTCACCAGCGTCGGATCATCAGGCCCGCGCCCCGGTTATCATCTCAAGGACAGCGTCCGAGAATCAAACACGATCTTGTGTTAAAGGTCCTTAGGGTTCTATGAACATGTTTTAATGGCGGAACCCACACCGAAGGTACATTTTTACCTCGGAAAACACCCTCCTGCGCAGAGGAAGCATCTCTCTCAGCCTCGGCGACGGTCGCCCTTGAGGTCGATGCAGTCGGTTTTGTCTTGGGAGCCATTGAAGATCAAGAAATCCGAGCGAGGAGATGAATAGTTGAACAGAGAAGGAAGTCCTTTTTCTCAGAGAATGCGTTCGTTCGGAGAAGAAGATACATCTCTCCAACTGTTGCCTTTTATAGGCACGGAGATTCGCGAAGATACGCAGCGTTTGGCCCAATAAACGCTGCAGCGAATCGCTGCCTGACGCGTGGAGCCAAATCATTGTTTAAACAGGGAAGATCATGCGTCGCGACCCCGCCACAAGTCAGAAGTTGACACGTGGAGCAGTTCATTTAATGAACCGGGGGATCCGCGCGCCAAAAGGCGAAATCTCGCCGTTTCCCCAGGCCAGCTGGCGGCGTAATCATGACATGGCACAGGTGCGCGTCCCAAAGTACGCGGCTCTTCGGTGGACATGCCCCGTCAGCATCATCATAAATGCACCCAGAAAATCGCGTCTGCATTTCAAGAGATGCGTCTCTCCAAAGTCCGCGTCCCCTCAAACAGGCCAAACATCGCGTCTCGCTAAGAAGTCGCGTCTTTAAAGCAGTCTCTGCTTTTTCAAAAGGGAACCTGCGTCCAGTCTCCTGCTTCTGCAAGTCAGTTCAACAGTACACTGACGCAAACAGACAACCAACCATTCCCGGCCAAAAGCGCACCCGTGACAGACTAAAAGCAATCGGGGAGGTCTAGACTGTGTATCTAGACACTCAACACGATCAACTCTGACGGCTTCAAAGAGTTCAACAGTACACTCACGAAGACCAATTCCAGATAAGATCAAACCCGAAGCATCAACAGTCCAGTCATAAACGCGAACACGGCTAAGATCCAAAGTATTCCGAAATCCGTCCCATTCAACTGCGGAATATCAGAAACTTTGGAGGGGGTTCTGTAGGCTGTCTAAAAATGACTAACAGACCAGCCATTAAGGAAGCAGAGTCTCAAGCTCTAGACGCGAGGAATCAATGCTCGCGTCTCAGCATTAAGACGCGTTGGCTCTACACCCGCGTCTCAACGTTCAGACGCGTCGGCCCGAAGCCCGCGTCTCAGCATCAAGGCGCGTCGGCCCGACGCCCGCGCCTCAGCATCCAGACGTGAAGGCCTGAAGCCCGCGTCTCAAACTTCAAGGCGCGTTTGGCTCGACGCCCGCGTCTCAAACTTCAAGGCGCGTTCGGCCCAACGCCCGCGTCTCAGTTGCAACTGCCCTGATTGCGGGGCCAGTCACCGCGCATGTAGCGGGTAGTGGCCCCTCATTCGGGAGCGTTTTCAGGAGGCACCTTCACCCCCTGAGACCCCTATAAATAGTCTTGTTTGCTATGAGGAGGGAGAAGATCGGAGTTTTGAAGGAGAGAGCTTTGAGATAAGGCATCATCAAAATCGATCGAATCCAGGCAAGAGGATCATCAAGAGGGAAGCACGACTCTTCAGCGAGCTTACTGAGTACTAGCCGCTCTTCGCCTACCTCCTCTTTGAGAGTTTTGGTAGACAGAGCTGAGTTACTCTTTCTACCGACCGAAGAGAAGACCCCCGACGGTCCAGGACGGTCATCTGGTCAACGGAGAACAAGATTCACTCTCCATCGCCACACGAAGAACCCAGCTTTAAACAAAGGGAAGATTCAGACATCCTCCCTCCCTTGTAACTGGAAAAGAGGGAAGAGTAGTTCTTTTGGTTGTAATCGTTTCGCTTGAATCAAGGAAATCTTTTACAGCTAAAACTACTTTCTCCGACCACCAAATTTTCCGGCCCATACACTCTTATTCAGAGGAATCAAGAGGAGTTAGTCCAGTGCCCTTCACCGGGAATTCGGCTACACTCGTTGGTTACACTAAGTGTGTTGCAATTTAGTTTTAATTTTCGCATTTTGTTCATTAGATTAGCCGTACACCTATTCACCCCCCTCTAGGTGTACTTTCAAATAATAGATCTTAAAGATGTGTAGTAGATTGCTAGACTTGTATTGTCATACTGAGGAAGAGTTTAGATAGAGTACAGATGAGGGATCAGATGTATCTTGATATTTATATGCTTATGAATTCATTATTTTATCACTGAGATATTCTTATCATATCATTTCATGTGTAATTGTTATCATTTTGGATTCAGGATTACTTATGGTATACCTTAGACTGTGGCTTGACTTGATACTGTGATTGACCTAGTTCGTGTTAGTAGATAGATGGTAAATTTTATGTGAGTATTTATCAAACAATTATTTGGTGATTACTTTGACGGGAATTCAATTAGATATTGTGGACTTTTCAATAGGATGTATTTTATTAAAAGACTGAATTTTTGACTTGGATCATCAGTAGTCCCGATTGGAGTGGAGTTGACTTTTTGGGTTGAGAAATGTGTTTTAATTAGACTGATCAGAACTAGTGGATTATACATTTATATATTCGATTAACTACCTTGGTTTGAGACTGTTTGATTGAGCTTGATGGATGTGAGAGTTGACCGACGATCTTGATTGGATTTTGATAGCGATGACTATTTAGATATGGTGGAGTGTGTATATATTTTAGATATTGAGACTTGTATACATCAGTGACATTAGAGGATGGATTTATTGATGACGTAGAGTATTATAGTAGATTGATAGTAATGAGAGAACAGATTAATAATTCATTGAGATAGTGGTTACTGCAATAGATACATTGACTTGGAATTAAACATTTGATGTCTATAGTAGTTACTATTGAGACTATGACTTGATGGATCAGTTACTGATATCTCTTTAGTACAAATGAATGAGATTTTGATTGATTCTAGCTAGGATTGTAGTGTAAGAAATTAATGTTAGACCTATTACTAGTATTATTTCATGTTACTGAAATCACTAAAAAAGTATTGTTAGACCGTAACACCCTGTACAGTCCTATTTTTTACACAGTACTGATACTGTTTACTGTTCTTGATATTGTTCACCGTGTATATGATAACTGTTTACTGATATATTGTAATACCCCATCTTCTGCATACGTACATAGTTACGTATCTTGATTTTTGAGCATATTTCTTTTTATTTTATTTTCTACTATTTGAATATTTACTAGTATAGCAGTACTGCATGATTTGATCTGTTTGGTATTTAGATTTGACTAATTTAAGTTTCAAATATTATTTCTTAATATATTAGATTTTTCATGATTTTCTAGAATTTTTCGGGATTAAGTTGTAAATCTTCAAAACCGATGTCGGCCAGCATCACTGGTTGATTCCAGGAATTTTAATTTGTAATTGGAATCAAATTTATAGATTCCGCTTTCATATTCCTTCTTAAAATTATATTTTCTTCCTTCGGACATTTTCTGGGAATTTTCAGATTTTATCAAAAATCTAGCTTATCCGGTGTAGACACCGTTCATAGTGGACTCTAGGATTTTTATTTTAAAAATGGGATTGAATTTCTGAAAACCGATTTCACCATAAATCGTTTTATAATATTTATGATTTTTGTGAATTTTTGGGAAGCTTTCCGAGACACTTCAATTTTTGGACCTTTCCAGACTTCTCGGTATTTTCCCAGATATCGGGAAATCATTTTATTATTTCACTTCTCTCTTTTTCCCATTTTTCTCTCTCCTTTCTCAAACGCGAGTTTTGGCCTACTGGATCCATCATTAAATGCGGAGACCCTTCCCTTGCTGCATTTAAGGCTTATGGGCTAAAGCAACTCAAGTCCAATCAACCATGCCCTTGTCCTTTTCTCTGAAACGCAGCCCTTTGCGTTTTCTTCTGAACGCAACATTGAATCCCGCGTTTGGCTTCTTTTTGCCTAGACGCAGCCTTGAGACGCAGCATTCTTTGGAGGGAAGTGAGGATGGCAATTATTATATTGTTTTCCCCCTTCTATATAAATGCACTCCCATCTTCTCTCTCATTGTTTTCCTTCATCTTTTTTGTTCCAGCAAGCTCCAACAGCCACCACAACCCCCCAAGCTCTTTGGCCGGCCATCACCACCACCCACCAAAGCCATTTTCTCCACCACAAATCCCTCTACTTCATTCTACTCCATCTCCTCCTCCATTTTTAACAACAAACACCATCTTCTTCAACCTCTTTCACCAAGAGAACCTCAAAGAACCCACTTTCACCAAAAAGCTTCACCACCATTTCCACCACCACCAGCACCACCTTAGCCTCCACCAAGCGTACCACCTTCACTTCCTCGACAACCTCTTTCTAACGGACTATAGTTTCGTCCCCCGCAACAACGTTTGCAAGATCCCGTTTTTGGCTTGATGAACTAGACTTGCACCTCCATCTTCTCCAAAGCAACCACAACCCTTTCCATCAACTTGTGAGAACCGGCACCCTCCTGTTGGATTGGGACCGCGTTTCTCTGCGTCGGACGCACCTTAGGCGAGTAATTCTACTCGCCATGACTTGATATTATTTCATGTTTGTAACAAACACAGCCCTCGAATATTTGGACCTGTTCTCTGTTCTGAACCTCTATTAGTCGACTTGGCCCAAACGCAAGTCGACTAACCCCTTTGAAACGCAGCTCTCAAATAATAGGATCTGCTCAGTTTTGAACTTCATTAGTCGACTTGACCAATTTATCAGTCGACTAATCCTTTGGAAACGCACCCTTGATTCTGAAACGCAGCATAGTTAGTCGACTACTCCTTGCGTCCAGTCGACTAGCCTTTCTCTGCAACGCAGCTCTTTGAAACGCACTTTATTAGTCGACTTGGTGTTTTCCCCTAGTCGACTAACTTCCCTTCTGAAAACGCGGTTCCTTGAAACGCAGATTTCCCTAGTCGACTACCTACTGTTCCTAGTCGACTAACGCAGCTTCTTGAAACGCGGCTCTTCGAGACGCAGACTTGACCAGTCGACTAACCCAAACGCCTTAGTCGACTAACTTTCCTCTGAAAAACGCAGCTTTCTTAGTCGACTTGTTCCCTTTCTATAGTCGACTAACTCTTTCATGAGTCGACTACTTGTCTTTCCTAGTCGACTAACCTTGACTATTCATTATGGTTAATTACTTCTTTGATTATGAACATTATCTTTGGATCATGTATATTATGTTGCTATTTGCGAGGCTTGTTACTTGATGAATATCACCTCTTATCATGCTATCTATCAACATAAGGCATGATACACATGACTTTCATAATTATCACGATAACGGGATGATGACCTGACAGCTTGACAGTACAACTATACTCCTGATACACATGTGATACATTATAGTACGAACCAGTACTCCTGATATACCTGCATTCATGACATTCCTGACTTGTTCTTGCTCATTCCCGGAATCTGATAAATCATCTAATAAATCATAATGAGACAACTTGCATCGGGTCGGGGGAAATATGCGGCTATCAATATGTGTTCGTGTTTACAGTGGTATTAGGTATGTTGTGCAACTAAATTTCCGGTCTGACCTGTGGGCCTCCAGGGGACCGAGGGGAGAGCTGGCTCCCTCATTCCTGGTACCATCATGATAAGGGCATACATAAGACCCTCCTGAATCGCCTTGCGGCAGGTTCCGTCACCAAGCAACGGAACACCCTGGGCCGTGGTCCCGGGTATGTACGGGACCCACTGTAAACATAGTTCGTTGATACCCCCGCTGGTTTCCAATAACAACCTTGCTTTACTCGGATATGGATCTATGTGTGCTGGGACGCTAGTTCACATAGCTAGATATCAGGGTAAGACGAGTAGTAATAATAATAATAATAATAATAATAAAAGACGTTACTGTGGTTGTTGTATGCGCTTGATTTACGGTAACATGAGATGAAGGTATATAGATGAGGGTTTCCTTGTTTGGATTATCCCCTCGAAGTACTGGTCTCATGGAGCTGTAGCCTAAGCTTATACAATGCCCTTACGTTTATAACATGCTATGCTCCTTTTACTTGCTGGATGATTATTCTTGATATTGCACCAACCCTCATGTTCATGTTTCTGTTGCCACTCGGCTGTTACCTGCTCTACTTGTTGGGAGGTCCTGACTCCCTTGAATTTGTATGTTCAGGTTCCGAACCTTGGATCGAGGTGGAGCCTTCTGTGGAGGACCAGGCTTTCCTTTCCGAGCAGGCTGATTAGTCTCGGTTGCTGTCATCCCAGACTTTCCTTTTGGCTCGCGGGACCTTTCTTCAGCTCGTGAGCATCCTTGTAATTATCTTGTAAATCGTACTTTTGAGTTTGGTTGTGATATATGATGCATGCGATATGTAAATATATGTCACATTCTGTGATAACCTTGTACCTTGTACTTCTTATGTTGGCATATGAAAGGACACTACGCTTTGTCGTACTCTGATTCTTGTTTGTACTGATGCTTAGCGTATATACGTAGGGTATTTCTGACCTGCGTATGTACGTCGCAGTGACGTCCCCGTACCCTCCGGACCGGGCGTTACAGGTTGGTATCAGAGCCTAGGCTCTCACACCTATAGTGCAATCAAGTAACAAATTAAAGGAATTTGCCATTGCCAACTACAATGTACAAGTTATCTAGTTCTTCTTGATTCCTTTCCTTGTGTCCTAAAATCCTTCCATCTTTCCAGTTTCCAGTCTCCTTTTTACCAACATAAGTATGGATAGAAGGACGAGTCGTAACAATGCCGGACAAGCATCGAATGGACCCGCGGGGAGAATGTTGAGATTCTAAGGGTTATCCAGACTATGATGGAGAATCAGCAACAACAGACGGAACTCCTTCGGCAAGAGTTAGCAACTCCCAAGGAACAAAGGCC
The DNA here is from genome assembly GCA_038442645.1 of Agave tequilana. NCBI lineage: Eukaryota > Viridiplantae > Streptophyta > Magnoliopsida > Asparagales > Asparagaceae > Agave > Agave tequilana. Next base: position 24,389 of record JAVJIF010032566.1, read on the forward strand.
GGGGAATGTATCAGACTTCAGGCGGTTACAACCGGCGATATTCACGGGAGGAGAGAAACCACTAGATGCTGAACAATGGCTGGTTGACACCACAGATCTGTTGAACGCAGCCCGGGTCCCAAAAGAAAATCAAGTGGAAGTCGCCAAAATTCAACTTAAGGATGTAGCCAGGACCTGGTGGCTAGCTGAAGAAGCAAGACTAGAAAAACCTGTCACTTGGGACCAGTTTTCCCAAAGCTTCTATAGTAGATTCTTCCCCGCCACAGCACAGAAAGAGATGGAGGAACAATTCATCCGACTTCAACAATGGAACCGGTCTGTAGATGAGTATGCCGCTGAGTTCTTGAGGCTGAGCCGCTTTGCTCCATATATGGTGGCTGATGAGGAAAAGCGGGCGAGTAGGTTCCAACAGGGTTTGCGAATGGACATTCAAATCCTCTTAATGCCCCAACAGCTGAAAAACCTATTCCCAAGTCCTTACCATAGCTCGAGAGGTGGAGCGAGGACTGGAGAAAGGGAAATCTAACATGATAAGGAACCAGGCCATGAAGAGGCCATTTCCACATGCAGGGAGAGGAGGTCCATTCAGAACAGCAAGAGCTCCAGCCATGAGACGACCGTTTCGACCAGCCTCCTTTCCAGTAAACCAATCATTTTCTTATTGTAACTATTGCCAGAAACCAGGTCACTCCCGACAAAATTGCCGTAGGGCAAATGGATTATGTCTGATATGTGGTTCCCGTGATCATTCAATTGAAGTCTGTCCCCACAAAAGGATGGGAATGGTCAACCCAGCATTACCAGCACTTCCAGGGCCAGATGGACAGAGGAACCAGGACCAATGGTTAGGAGAGCTCTTCCTCCTCCCCCACTACAAGTTAACCGCCCAGTCCAGAGGGGAGTTATAAATGCAGCAGGTCGTGGAAGAGGACGAGCCTACAATTTGACAGTGGAAGAGGCCGAAACTTCTGGAGATGTGGTAACAGGTAAGATTATGGTGCACTCTAAACCTGTCTTAGCACTCTTTGATTCTGGCGCTTCTCATTGTTACATATCAGATAGTTTCATGGCTTTGAACTCTATACCTGTTGAATATCTAGACCACCAGTGGGAGATTAGTACCGGTAACGGAGTAGTCATCTCTAATAGGGTTTGTGTAGATTGTCCGGTGGAACTGTGTGGCAGAACATTAACAGCGGATATGCTCGTGCTGGATACTAAAGGGTACGACGTAATCCTAGGCATGACTTGGCTCAGTAAATATCATGCAGTCATTGATTGTCGGAACAAGAAAGTCATTTTCAGAATGCCACTTCAGCCTGAGTTCCAATTTGAAGGAGAACACAAACTTGACAAGGAAAAACACAGATGACTATTGGTGAGATCCAGAAGAAGAGAGTGCCAGTTTGGAATGAGTTTCCAGAAGTATTTAAGGAGATCTCAGGACTTCCACCCGATAGAGTAATCGAGTTTTCTATTGATATCCTTCCAGGTACAGCTCCGATATCCAAAGCCCCATATAGAATGGCACCCACTGAGTTGGAGATTCTAAAGAAGCAACTGCAAGAATATTCTGACAAGGGATTGATTAGACCAAGTGCTTCACCATGGGGAGCTCCAGTGCTATTAGCCCACAAGAAAGACGGTGGTAAGAGATTGTGTATAGACTACAGAGAGTTAAACAAAGTTACCATCAAGAATAAGTACCCCTTACCAAGAATTGATGATCTGTTTGACCAACTTCATGGAGCTCGGGTATTCTCAAAATTGGATTTGCAATCAGGTTATCATCAGCTAAAGGTAAAGAAAGAAGATGTTCCGAAGACAGCATTCAGGACTCGTTATGGCCATTATGAGTTTCTAGTTATGCCCTTCGGAGTCACCAATGCCCCCGCAGTTTTCATGGATTTGATGAACAGAGTGTTCTCATCATATTTGGATCAATTTGTGGTTGTTTTCATAGACGACATCTTGATTTACTCGAAGAACGACAGGGAACATGCAGACCACTTGAGATTAGTATTACAGACTCTCCAACAGGAACAACTTCATGCTAAGCAAAGCAAGTGTGAATTCTGGTTAAATAGTGTGGCCTTCCTTGGACACATAATTTCAGAAGAAGGAATTTCGGTAGACCCCAGTAAAATTCAGGCGGTAAAGGACTGGCCAATTCCAAGGACAGTAACAGAAATTAAGAGTTTTATTGGATTAGCCGGATATTATAGGCGCTTCGTCCAAGACTTTTCTAAGATTGCAGCCCCGTTAACGAAGCTCACCCGGAAAGGAGAAAAATATATATGGACCGAGGAATGTGCTACAGCATTTGAGCAATTAAAGGAAAGACTCATTACAGCTCCAGTCTTGAAGACTCCCTCAGGAACAGGAGGAATGGTTATATACAGTGATGCATCCGGGAAAGGCCTAGGATGTGTATTAATGCAGCATGGTCATGTCATAGCTTATGCATCTAGGCAATTGAAACCACATGAGAGGAATTACCCAACTCATGACTTAGAGCTGGCAGCGGTAATATTCGCATTGAAAATCTGGAGGCATTATCTTCTGGGAGACAAGGTGTTAATCTACACAGATCACAAGAGTCTAAAGTATATTTTCACACAGAAGGAATTAAACATGAGACAGAGACGGTGGCTTGAATTGATGGCAGATTATGACATAGACTTACAGTATCATCCGGGTAAAGTCAACACAGTACCAGATGCATTGAGCAGGAAGCCAGAAAATAGAATGCTAGTACGACTCACACAACAGAAGGAGTTGATTCAGGATATCATAAAACTGGACTTAATGATAGTACAAGGAATTGATAAAACGGGACAGTTGATGACCTTTCAGATCCAGTCAACCCTGATGGATGAAATTAAAGAAGCTCAGAAAGAAGACCCCAGATTGCAGAAGTTCAGAGCTCAAATAGAAGCTGGATTGAGAACTGACCTCCGTATTCATTCAGACAACGCATTATATTTTGGTAATAGAATTTGTGTTCCCCAAGGAGAAGTTCGACGGAAAATTTTGGCAGAGGCACATAGTTCGGCTTATTCTATACACCCAGGAGGAAATAAAATGTATCAAGATTTGAAACAGAAGTTTTGGTGGAATGCTATGAAGAGGGAGATAGCCCAGTATGTGGCCAAGTGCTTAGTTTGCCAACAGGTAAAGATAGAACACCAGAGAACAGCTGGATTCCTTCAGCCCTTACCAATACCCGAGTGGAAGTGGGAACATATCACCATGGATTTTGTTACAGCACTACCCCGCAGTCCTAAGGGTAACAATGCAGTATGGGTGATCGTTGACCGTCTCACAAAATCAGCTCACTTCTTACCATTCAGAGTAGGTCAGTCAACAGAAGTTCTGGCAGACAAATATATGAGAGAAATAGTTCGTCTACATGGAGTCCCAGTTAGCATCGTGTCAGATAGAGATACAAGATTCCGATCTCATTTCTGGGAAAGTCTCCAAGAGAATTTAGGAACTCGTCTGAAATTCAGTACTTCATATCACCCCCAGACAGACGGACAATCTGAACGACTATTCAGATCCTTGAAGACATGTTACGAGCCTGCATGATAGAATTTAAAGGGTCATGGGAAGACTACATTCATTTGGTGGAATTTTCTTATAATAACAGCTATCAGGCCAGTATCAAAATGGCACCATATGAGGCATTGTATGGCAGGAAATGCAGATCACCGATATGTTGGGACGAAGTCGGCGAAAGAAGACTTATGGGACCAGACATTCTAGTTCAGACAACAGACAAGGTCCGAGTTATCAGAGATCACCTCCGGGCAGCACAGAGCCGACAGAAGAGTTGGGCTGACACAAATAGAAGACCCTTGGAATTCAAATCAGGTGATCATGTATTTTTGAAGATATCACCCACAAAAGGGGTAATCCGGTTCGGTACTCGTGGTAAACTTAGTCCGAGATACATCGCCCATTCGAAGTTTTGGATCGCGTGGGAGATGTGTCTTACCGTTTGGCATTACCGCCATCTTTGGAAGGAGTACACAATGTATTCCATGTATCACAGTTGAGGAGGTATGTCAAGGATGAGAGTCACATTCTAGATCACTCAGAATTGGAATTGCAGCCAGATCTGTCTTACGTAGAGCAACCGATGGCCATCCTGGACAAAAGTGTTAAGACCCTGAAGAGTAAGGCAATACCACTAGTATTGGTTTCTTGGAATCGGCATGTACCAGGAGAAGCCACATGGGAACGGGAGGACGTTATTCGTGAGCGATATCCCCATCTATTTACAACTTAGTTGGTAAAACCCTTTCTTCCTATTCTCTCTATCGTCATCTTCCCCTTCTTGAAATTTCGAGGACGAAATTTTTTGTAAGGTGGATAGAGTGTAATACCCCATCTTCTGCATACGTACATAGTTACGTATCTTGATTTTTTAGCATATTTCTTTTTATTTTATTTTCTACTATTTGAATATTTACTAGTATAGCAGTACTGCATGATTTGATCTGTTTGGTATTTAGATTTGACTAATTTAAGTTTCAAATATTATTTCTTAATATATTAGATTTTTCATGATTTTCTAGAATTTTTCGGGATTAAGTTGTAAATCTTCAAACCGATGTCGGCCAGCATCACTGGTTGATTCCAGGAATTTTAATTTGTAATTGGAATCAAATTTATGGATTCCGCTTTCATATTCCTTCTTAAAATTATATTTTCTTCCTTCGGGCATTTTCTGGGAATTTTCAGATTTTATCAAAAATCTAGCTTATCCGGTGTAGACACCGTTCATAGTGGACTCTAAGATTTTTATTTTAAAAATGGGATTGAATTTCTGAAAACCGATTTCACCATAAATCGTTTTATAATATTTATGATTTTTGTGAATTTTTGGGAAGCTTTCCGAGACACTTCAATTTTTGGACCTTTCCAGACTTCTCGGTATTTTCCCAGATATCGGGAAATCATTTTATTATTTCACTTCTCTCTTTTTTCCCATTTTTCTCTCTCCTTCCTCAAACGCGAGTTTTGGCCTACTGGATCCATCATTAAATGCGGAGACCCTTCCCTTGCTGCATTTAAGGCTTATGGGCTAAAGCAACTCAAGTCCAATCAACCATGCCCTTGTCCTTTTCTCTGAAACGCAGCCCTTTGCGTTTTCTTCTGAACGCAACATTGAATCCCGCGTTTGGCTTCTTTTTGCCTAGACGCAGCCTTGAGACGCAGCATTCTTTGGAGGGAAGTGAGGATGGCAATTATTATATTGTTTTCCCCCTTCTATATAAATGCACTCCCATCTTCTCTCTCATTGTTTTCCTTCATCTTTTTTGTTCCAGCAAGCTCCAACAGCCACCACAACCCCCCAAGCTCTTTGGCCGGCCATCACCACCACCCACCAAAGCCATTTTCTCCACCACAAATCCCTCTACTTCATTCTACTCCATCTCCTCCTCCATTTTTAACAACAAACACCATCTTCTTCAACCTCTTTCACCAAGAGAACCTCAAAGAACCCACTTTCACCAAAAAGCTTCACCACCATTTCCACCACCACCAGCACCACCTTAGCCTCCACCAAGCGTACCACCTTCACTTCCTCGACAACCTCTTTCTAACGGACTATAGTTTCGTCCCCCGCAACAACGTTTGCAAGATCCCGTTTTTGGCTTGATGAACTAGACTTGCACCTCCATCTTCTCCAAAGCAACCACAACCCTTTCCATCAACTTGTGAGAACCGGCACCCTCCTGTTGGATTGGGACCGCGTTTCTCTGCGTCGGACGCACCTTAGGCGAGTAATTCTACTCGCCATGACTTGATATTATTTCATGTTTGTAACAAACACAGCCCTCGAATATTTGGACCTATTCTCTGTTCTGAACCTCTATTAGTCGACTTGGCCCAAACGCAAGTCGACTAACCCCTTTGAAACGCAGCTCTCAAATAATAGGATCTGCTCAGTTTTGAACTTCATTAGTCGACTTGACCAATTTATCAGTCGACTAATCCTTTGGAAACGCACCCTTGATTCTGAAACGCAGCATAGTTAGTCGACTACTCCCTTGCGTCCAGTCGACTAGCCTTTCTCTGCAACGCAGCTCTTTGAAACGCACTTTATTAGTCGACTTGGTGTTTTCCCCTAGTCGACTAACTTCTCTTCTGAAAACGCGGTTCCTTGAAACGCAGATTTCCCTAGTCGACTACCTACTGTTCCTAGTCGACTAACGCAGCTTCTTGAAACGCGGCTCTTCGAGACGCAGACTTGACCAGTCGACTAACCCAAACGCCTTAGTCGACTAACTTTCCTCTGAAAAACGCAGCTTTCTTAGTCGACTTGTTCCCTTTCTATAGTCGACTAACTCTTTCATGAGTCGACTACTTGTCTTTCCTAGTCGACTAACCTTGACTATTCATTATGGTTAATTACTTCTTTGATTATGAACATTATCTTTGGATCATGTATATTATGTTGCTATTTGCAAGGCTTGTTACTTGATGAATATCACCTCTTATCATGCTATCTATCAACATAAGGCATGATACACATGACTTTCATAATTATCACGATAACGGGAATGATGACCTGACAGCTTGACAGTACAACTATACTCCTGATACACATGTGATACATTATAGTACGAACCAGTACTCCTGATATACCTGCATTCATGACATTCCTGACTTGTTCTTGCTCATTCCCGGAATCTGATAAATCATCTAATAAATCATAATGAGACAACTTGCATCGGGTCGGGGGAAATATGCGGCTATCAATATGTGTTCGTGTTTACAGTGGTATTAGGTATGTTGTGCAACTAAATTTCCGGTCTGACCTGTGGGCCTCCAGGGGACCGAGGGGAGAGCTGGCTCCCTCATTCCTGGTACCATCATGATAAGGGTATACATAAGACCCTCCTGAATCGCCTTGCGGCAGGTTCCGTCACCAAGCAACGGAACACCCTGGGCCGTGGTCCCGGGTATGTACGGGACCCACTGTAAACATAGTTCGTTGATACCCCCGCTGGTTTCCAATAACAACCTTGCTTTACTCGGATATGGATCTATGTGTGCTGGGACGCTAGTTCACATAGCTAGATATCAGGGTAAGACGAGTAATAATAATAATAATAATAATAAAAGACGTTACTGTGGTTGTTGTATGCGCTTGATTTACGGTAACATGAAATGAAGGTATATAGATGAGGGTTTCCTTGTTTGGATTATCCCCTCGAAGTACTGGTCTCATGGAGCTGTAGCCTAAGCTTATACAATGCCCTTACGTTTATAACATGCTATGCTCCTTTTACTTGCTGGATGATTATTCTTGATATTGCACCAACCCTCATGTTCATGTTTCTGTTGCCACTCGGCTGTTACCTGCTCTACTTGTTGGGAGGTCCTGACTCCCTTGAATTTGTATGTTCAGGTTCCGAACCTTGGATCGAGGTGGAGCCTTCTGTGGAGGACCAGGCTTTCCTTTCCGAGCAGGCTGATTAGTCTCGGTTGCTGTCATCCCAGACTTTCCTTTTGGCTCGCGGGACCTTTCTTCAGCTCGTGAGCATCCTTGTAATTATCTTGTAAATCGTACTTTTGAGTTTGGTTGTGATATATGATGCATGCGATATGTAAATATATGTCACATTCTGTGATAACCTTGTACCTTGTACTTCTTATGTTGGCATATGAAAGGACGCTACGCTTTGTCGTACTCTGATTCTTATTTGTACTGATGCTTAGCGTATATACGTAGGGTATTTCTGACCTGCGTATGTACGTCGCAGTGACGTCCCCGTACCCTCCGGACCGGGGCGTTACATATATTGTACTGTTACTATCACTGTATCATCCCAATATTCTCGGTAACATGGATATTGATTATTTTAACTGAATTAAATAATAATATAAAAAGACAACTTATATTGGGATTGGGAAAATTTATGGAGGAGACAACGTTTGTATTTTGGGTAGGCCTAGGATACATGTTGCGCAGCCGAGATAGAGTTCCACTGCAGGATTCCCGGGGATGACTGACGTCTCATACTGTTACTGTAGTACCTGACGGTACAGCCTGATTTAGTGCCGGACATCTGGGTGGTGGTCCCGGGTATGTACGAGACCCACCTAAAGTATGAATAATGTCTCCAACCAATCGGTTTCAATAACTTAGGATCTCGATTGACACACGTGGTAGGCGTAGTATGGGATGAGTCTAATGCGCGTGACAATTGGTGTTCGCTGATATAATTGATAATAAAGCTGAATCTTACATTGACATTGCAAACTGAACTTGATATATACATGATATTTTAGACATCTGATACATGTATACTATGTTGGACATCGATGATACACATGATTTGATTGGACATCTAGTTTTATTACTCACTGCCCTTATATTCATTTATGTTTTGTATATTATTTCAGTCTTATTTTAATATATATTTTCATTATATGCTCACACTTTATATGCACGAGCAACTTTCCCCTTTATTTAACACATTCATTGGGTCGCTTTCTGACGACCCTGGATTTCACGTTCAGATATTGGATGTTTTATTTTATTGATCAGGTGTTCGATGAGACCGAACATGTTGCGGGAGCTGGAGTTTCTTTTTATTCGATTCTGGTATTCTTACTTCTCTTTTATTCAGGTTATTTTCCTAATTCTCTCTATATCGCATCCAGTTGTCTTTTCTTTCTTATTTCATATGATATCATGTGTGAACATCTATATTAGTATTGCAGTAATATCGATCTTATTTAGCTTATTTTTATAACTTGCTCGAGTTACTTAGGCTTAGCGTATATACGTGAGATATTCTCCGAGCATATATACGTCACTGGCTCTCATCGCGACTCTGTTTTCACGTATTTTGAGAAGTAGGGTGTGACACAAGAAAAATACCTTTTTGAATTTCGAGCGCCATTGGGAGCGAAATTGGGGGAGTGGAGAGGATTGAGGAAGATGGGGTATAAAGAGATATGAGAGAGGAAAGAGAGATATGGCGGGCAGAGGATGAGGTGGAAGCCGGGGGATTAGGAGGGAAGGGAATTTGGGGGAAAAAAATGATTTAAGGGTGTAAGGGTAATTTGGATAATTTTGCTGATTTTGAAAGGTGTGTTTAACAATCTTGTGAGTGTGTTAAGCAGTGGAGCGTGTTAAGCATTTTTATGAGCGTGAACAGCTGCACTTTTATATTCTACACACAAATTTATGTGAAAAAACTCAGTTATACCCCCGAATTTGAAATTATTTTCATTCTCTCCCTCCCTCCCTCCCCCTCTCTCTCTCTCTCTCTCTCTCTCTCTCCCTCTCCCCCATCTCAACCCCATCTCCCAACCCCAACCCCCCCCCCAACCCACCAACACACACACACAAGTTTAAGTAATACTAATAGCATATGCCTAGATTGTACTTTCCTGAAACAATCTGTTTTGATTTCAGTTGTTGTTATTGTATTTCATTGACTATTAGGTAAATTTCTAGAATAAGTTGTCGCTTGTTTTTATCATTTTGATAGCGACTAACAACGATAAAGTTTATAGCGAATTTGGAATCAGACTGCTCGGTGGATGTATCCACATTTTAATCACTTTAAGACTAACAAGATCCTAACCAAATATTATTGTCAAATTTGTCCACAATCTAGCAACTTTCGGTAGGAAATTTCTCTGCACAGTTTGAAACAAAAGAGAATCTTTTTAGAGGACAGTAAGAGAACTGAAACTACATTTGTCACAGAAGAGAACAAATCAAACATTGAGTAGATGTATGGGCCTTCCCTTTAGAGAACTTCTCAATACACAATGTCACAATTATATTGTAAAACATATCTTTAAAAAATTTACAATGAGACAACTGAGAATATATAAGGTCCAAAACAGCAGGTGAGCCAATTGATCCCTTCAGAGCCCACAGCAGCTTACTATCCATCATTCTCTATCTGAGTGAATGGTAGAAACCTCATTGAGATTGGACAGAGTCCTTGACTTCCTTCCAAGCTACTACCAGAGACAATCAAAAGAGCCATATATGAGCACAATTGTGTTCATGTGGATTACAGCATGGAATCAGACTCATGGATGCCTTCACAATAACTGCAAAGTTTCCAGTGGTCTCTCCCGCAGTGAAATCATTGTTCCTGCAATGTGCTCCGATGAGAGTCTGGCTGCTTTGATCTGATCCTTGGGGGCTCTGTGATCATTGTATCTATCTGACAACACCGTTGGTCTCAACTGTAGAAAACATAGTTGAGTCTAATGCATCTAATTCTCACCTTTGCTGCTTCGCGAAGCTTTCTGAGCCTGGTGCTGGCCTGAAGCTTTGCGTGAGCACTGCTGAGAGCCCCCATGGGAGTGGCAGGACCGTCAAGTGTCGCGATTGGCAAAGAGACTTGTTTGTTGTCATTCAACACAACAATAAGGTTGTGCCCGCGTTGTTCATCGCCTCATACGCCGGTCTTGCAGTCATGGCTCCATCTCCGATCACTGATATCACATGATTCTTCTTCCCTAACAAATCTCTAGCAACCGCCATTCCTAGTAGAAGAAAGGATCAAACCATAAACACATTTATATTTCTTGTCAACCAATGAGAAAGCATGCTAGAACACACAAAGAGCTTCACTTACCAAGACCAGCAGAGATACTTGTAGAGCTGTGGCCTGCACCAAAGGCATCATGATTGCTCTCAACCCTTTTCGGGAAGCCGGCGAGCCCTGAGTTCTTACTCATGGTGTGCATCCTAGACCTTCTCCCAGTGAGAATCTTGAGTGGGTAAGCCTGCAATGCAAACAATCCATGCCCAAATGAGTACACAACTCAATAAAATCAAATCAAGAAAATATTTCTATAAATCTTAACTCTTTTTTCAAACCATAAAAAATCTCTATTCATCTCAAATCTTTTTTCTTCTGACCATTTGTTTGTCCATAGTTTTTGGAATTCAAGGCGGGTGATTTTCTTTTAAAGAGGGATGAGTTTAAAATTTCTAAAATTTACGGGTTACGTAATAGAGAGAGTTTTGAGGTTAAAGAAGAATTGAGGTTGTAAGTGTTTGATATATACTTACTAATTACATCAGTATACTAACTAATTATTATGATAAAGTTGTAATATTTGAAAAGTTAATTCTATATTTTGGACTTCTCATTTGAGGATAAAATTGTTCAAGAAAATCTTAACTTATTTTTGGGGCTACTTATCACTTCTTTAGGTTTAAATAACTACACTCGGATAATTTTCTTAAAAAATCCTCTTTTGAAATTTAATTCTAAGAAAAAAATCTCTCCTGATATTAATTATCAAAGTCATTCTCTAATAGGCCATGTCGGCATCACGTAGGCGCTGAGCGGCTTCCCCTCACCTTTGTGACGCTGGTTGATGCAGGCTGATCATTTTTTAATTCCGAATTTGACGAACTTAGACTTAAAATTTGCTGAAATGGGTTCGGGTTTGCAAATGGCCCTTTATATGGTTCCTAAAACTTATTATGTAGTCCCTTTTTACCGTCTCTCTCGTAACACGAGTGTATAATGAACATTTTGATATTTAGAGAAATGTGATATATATTTGTGATGTTGTAATTTTTATGAAGTTGTGATATCACGATACGAGTAATATTATGATATTTATGAAACTGTGATGTGTATTTGTTTCTCTACACAGTAGTTTTTGAGGTATTATTGTGATTATTATGACATTGTGATATATTTGAAAAGTTATGATATTCTTATGATTATTATATTGTGATATACTCTAACAAGAGTAATGTGGTAAACACTTTAATATTTAGGGATATGTGATATGTATTTGTGATGTTGTAATATTTATGAAGTTGTGATATAGTAATATTATGATATTTATGAAGTTGTGATGTGTATTAGTTTCTCTACTCGTTCATTTTTGTAATATTCTTGTGATTATTGTGATATTGTAATATATTTGTGAAGTTGTGATATATTCTTATGATTTTTTTTTTTGATGTTGTGATATATTAGTCTCTGATCTGCGTACTGGAAACTCGGATCAGAGCCAGAGCAGATAATAAAGACTGAAAATATAAGTATGTGCTCTCTGGTCCGACTTCTAACTAAAGACCAGAGACTGCAAGAGAGAGAACAGGTTCTGTTAACCCTGACCTAAAATAGAGAGAAATATCGGGTCAGAATTTGGCGAACTCAGACGTAATTCGGGTTCTCCAAATCAAGAGCTAAAAACTGATGAGCCCGCATCCGCCAGCGCCACACGGGCCAGGCGAAATCACTCAACCTATATGGCGCTGATGTGACTTGTTTTTAGGAATTAAATTCTGAAGAGATTTTTTCTTAAATTAAATTTCAAAAATGATTTTTTTTAAAGAAAATTGCCCTTGTGGATTAAGGAGGCAGCATTTATAGCTTGGGGGATTTGAGGAGTTCGAAATCGAGTCGGATTTGGGATTTGTTGTTGCTCTGGGATGAAGGCTTTTTGCTAGGTATTTTATCTTTCTCAAAAAGTTTCCTTTTTGAGATTTCTTGAGATGGTAGTCGGAAAGTTTCCAAATACAGCAAAGAGAGTCACGTCGACCCATCCCCGGGTGTGAGCTTGGTACTGGGCTTAAAAAGGCCCATTTTTTTGTTTGTTGTATCCCATAAATGTTGGGCCCTCTTGTTACGAGGACTAATAAAGAAAAGAGGCCAGAGAGACCATTTGGGGGGCCTTGGGCTTAATCTTAAGAGAGTTTTCGAATTTGGATGTCACAAAAGCAAAGCCTACAAGGCCCAATATAGTAAAAAATTAGAAATTAATTATGACTTACTAGACTGCCTAGAAAGCAAGAAGTCTGACTTGTCACTACTGAAAATGACCCAAAACGAGTTTTTTTTTTTTTTGCTCACTGCCTTTTGCTTACAGCGCTAACCGCGGTCGGGTGGGGTGGGCCCCACAGGGAGGGTCGGTCCTGCCCGGTGGGGCCCGCCCTCACCGCGCGTTTTCCCCCCAAAAACACTAACTCTTGAGTTAATAATTTCATCAAAATGTTGAAATTAGCCTCTCTTCTTCTTTCTCTCTCTGTCGCAAATTTTAACTCTTGTTAATTCTATTTCTATCCAAATAACTAATTATATGAGATGGACATTTCTCCTCTTTAAGAGGAGAAGAAATCTAGTCCTCATACATTTACACCTATAAGATTAAAATTCTTCAAAACTAATTGTACACTCAATTCAAACAGATCTCACTTTGTCTTTGAGATATGATTTTGGTATACTGAAAACTTAAACTTTGCGCAAAAGAATTTTTTTACAATCCGCTTTTTAAACGTGCACCTGATGAGAATTGAATAAAAAAATGATCCGATGCTATTTTAAAATTTGTCACTACACAAAAAAAACATCATCAAATTTGTAATGAGTACTAAGGATAATATCTTTATATGTTTTATATTTTAACACACTATATATAATATATTTGTGTGTGCACGGCTGCTATAATTGTGGCATACCCATTAGTTATTTGTGATTTGGTAGCACACCATCTTATTTATACCTTGTTCACAATACAGATGGAGTTAATTAGGTGCTCCAATTCTACAAAAAAAGTAGTAGAATTGTTTCTGTTTTATTTTATTATTAATAATATATATTTTATTTTCGATAAACAAATAGGTTATTGATTTCTACCAATTAGTGTAGTTGAGTTGATCTTAGGGCTACAAACCAAGTCAAGCAAGAAATTGTAGACTTAAATCCATGCTATAATAAAAATCACCAGTTGAAATATTACAAAAAAATTCTGTCTCGTTAATTTTGACTTCTAGTGAAAAAGTTAATTATTTTATTTGGAAAACATTAGCTATTGTAAATACGCCAACAAACAGTTTTCTATCGTGACCACTTAAGAAAATAATATGACACATTCTTTAGAGCAACGAGTGTAAACAATTTCAATTTTTTCCCGCTAGTTAACCACTGCACACCGGGATTTAACTGTATGACCGTCATGGTAAACGATTTAGTAATTCGGTGACAATAAAAAAAAATGCAAGCTGATTAGGCTTACTAAATATGTATAAACACCAATTGTAAAACTCTATGAATTAAAAATGATTAAAATGGAGATAACTAAAGTTCTATTTGATTTTAAAATAACTATCATAAACTTTCAGAAATTGTATAAAACTTTCACTAATTTAACCAATTAAAAAAAAAACTACCACATGTTGTTAACAAAGAAGTTGAAGAACAGCAAAAACATGTATCCTCGTTGAAAGGACCCACGCTGCACTATTAAAAAAGATCACAACATCATCAGTTCATCAATATTATTTTGAAGAATGTAAGATATATCATTTCCCCCCCTAAAAAGACTCTATTTTAATTATTTCATGATTATAATTTTAGAAAGTTCTTTTATACAAACAGTGCATGAGCTGAAGGATGATCACTCACAATAGTAGAAATTTACAAAAAGAACAATAATGTCTCAACACTAGAAAGCTGTAACAAGCAATCAACATGAAAACTATAGACAACAACAATAGAACTAAATTTATTGATTTAAAGAAGAAAGACCGTGATAAAAAGCAGAAAAATGGTTTATCTATTGTGCTAGATTTCCCGATAAACCTTTTCCTAGCGAAACAGTCTCTTAGCACCCCAGCATCAGCCACACCATTATTGCTCATTCGATACTGAGGGGTTGTTTGTTCGTCGTAAAAATCGTAAAAGGCCGTAATTCGTAAATGACTTATAACCCAATTATAACTACAGCGTTTGTTTAAACCGTAATTCGTAAAAGACTTACGCAACCCAACTACCACTCACTTGCAACCTAATTACCACTCACTTGCAGTTCAATTACAGTTAATTTTGTGGTCATGCAAATTTGTATTATTTTTTATAGTAATCTTATTTTTTTTAATATTTAACATTTTTAGTATTTATTTGCAATATTAAAACTTTTTAAATCACCAAATAGCTAATTTTGTGATCAACTATTCCACTTACGACTTACACATTACGACAACCAAACAACATAAAACACAGTATACTTTCTCACTTATAACTTTATATTACCAACCAAACACCGTAAACCTTACATGCATATAACTCATTTACAACTGTAAAAGATTTTATCAATTACGACGAGTTACGACCAATTACGACAGCTAAACAGACCCTTAATGAAGTCATGCCAATTACAACTAGACATATATATCTCTTGGATCACTTCATGACCTCGTAATATGGCTCCCTCAAATATCTGCCTCTCAATATCTCTATGGATATTTCGTCAACTTTCCGATATACTTTTTTTTTCCCTTCCTTTTTGCAAGATTAGGATAGATAACTGAAATTCTCTACCTAAAGAGATCATCCTTGAAAAAAGAAAAGAAAAGGAAAGAAAAAGAATTGTTTTGATGGAGTTATTTATATATACTAGTGATCTTCATCGCGGCTTCTATTTTTGTTTCTACCAGTTTGCTATTTTTGTATTAGCAATATAGCAATGCTTTAATTTGTTTCATGTTGTTGTGTGTCTAGTGATTTCGTTTGGATTAATAAAATTTGATTTGCAAGTCTGAACTAGTTCTTCAGAGAAAAAGAAAAAAAAAATCACCAATACTATGATCTTAAATGAAATTTGACATAAGAAATGCACACTTCAGCAACAATAAGAATAAGATCTGTATGATTCGCTCGATTTCTAATTGTAGTATTTTGTAGTAATATCTGCAGGATTCTTCCCACTGTATATGCATCTATATAAGCATGGAACTTTATGTAAAATACACTACAAAATCACTCTCACTGCTTATGTATCTACATGAATCTCCAGCAGCAAGTTATGCTAGCAAAAAGTGTACTCAGCATGAAATAATAAAAGGTAGAACACAAACTGAAGAGCCTGTGATCTAAGTTGGCATCTTGGGGTAGTTGTCACAATTCAGCTATCAACATGTGCATTACAGCTCAGCTCGATACTAAATTATCATTAATAGATTCTAAAGAGTACCAAACAATTTGAACATTGCCCTCGAATCTAAACTCTAAATGGATGATGATCAAGCATAAGCATTGCGCAAACCCGAAGAGTGACACGGTTCATGTGCTTGAGCCACACACACGTCAATCACACGTTAACATGTGGATAGGATGTAAGTATTGTGATCTATCACCGATTGAACAACAGAGAAACGGCGAATTGACGGCTCGGCAGCGAAAACTTTGGAGCAGATCTACCGCTTGCAAATAAAAGAAACTAATCACCACAAAAAAAATTAAAGGACACAAGATTTAACGTGGTTCGGCAATGTGCCTATGTCCGCGGGAGGAGGGAGAAATTTTTATTGAAAATAGAGAATAAATACAAGAGTTACAAGAATATTTCTCTCTCATAACTCTCAATGGTGGAAATCTAAATTTTTTTTGACTTGTTTTCAAAAGGCAAATTCCAAGGGATTTATATAGGCCCTAGGATGATTCTAGTCCAACCCAAACTTCAACAATTCAATCAACACCGTCTTAGGAAAAAAAAAAGAAACCCGAGTCTAATCCAAACTGAAAACAGAACCGTAAAAGAAAACTGTTAGATCCCGACTCTAGCAGACCAGTGCCAAGTATTAGTCGACTAATGCCAAGTATTAGTCAACTATATCAAATAAGTAGTCTACTACTGTAACACAATCCGAGAACCTAACTCTTTGTTTGCAAGACCTAGTCGACTACACCCAAGTATTAGTCGACTAGCCTAAAACCTACTTATTAGTCGACTAACAATATGCACAGAGCCTGTACATGTCCGTGCTTGATCTCTGAAGCTTGTAGCACCTCCACCTGATCCTTAATTCTTATTCAATGAATATGAGACACTCCAAATACTAACAATCCCTACCTTGACTCATGTTCATTAAGTCTCTCCCTAGAAATTAGCATCCACTTCATTCACTTTATTTTCTCCCCCCTTTTATGATTTTACATTGCTCCCTCTCAAGAGCACGTTCTCCACTTTACCTTTGGGGAATCTTGATGAAGTTTAGAGTTGCTCTGATCTTCTCCATCGGGATGGTCTTTATCATCATATCTGCTGGATTTTTCTTCGTGCTGATCTTTACCAAATCAATCATCTTATCATCAACGACCCACTAACGTATCTTGTGATATCTCACATCAATGTGGTTCATTCGCTTGTGATATCTGTGATCCTCAGCGAGATAAATCACACTCTGACTGTGAAAATGAACCTGAATTAAATTCTGTATGATACCGAACGTCTCAACCAATCCTTTCAACGACAAATTTTCTTTTGATGCCTCAACTGCAGCCATGTACTCCGCCTCTGTCATTAAAAGAGCAACTGTATCTTGCAACTCTGCCTTCCAACTAATGACGCACACAATTACTGTAAATACACAGCCCATCGTAGATCTTCACTGATCAAGATTTTTTGCATAATCTACATCAACATAGCCTTATAGGCTTCTCCATTTTCAATCTCTGAAACACGAAGCCTAGTCTCGCGGTCCATCGTAGGTATCTTAGCACCCACTTTACTGCTTCTCAATGTTACTTTTATGGATTTGACATGAACCGACTAACTGTACTAACTGCATAGGCTAAGTCAGACCCAATGCAGACTATAACATATATGAGTGATCCCACCGCACTAGCATATGGTACTCGAGACATCTGCTCCTCCTCTTTCAGTGATTGTGGACACTACTTGGAGGATAATTTGAAGTGACCTTCCAAAGGAGTAGTGACTGGTCTTACTTCTGTCATATCGAATCTCTCCAACATCTTGAGAACGTAGTTCTCCTGGGATTGCCAAAGTCTGCTTGAGCCTCTATCTCGAGTGATCTCCATACTTAAGATTTTTTTGGCTTCTTCCAAATCTTTCATGTCGAATTCCTTCTTAAGCTGAGCTTTAAGTTTCTAGACATATGTCTTGTTTCTCGCAGCGATTAACATATCATCCACATATAACATCAAATATGTCGGATCATCTCTTTACTTAAAATAGATACAACTATTATACTCACATCAGTTGTATCTGGTCTTGATCATGAAAGAGTCAAACCGTTTATACTACTACCTGGGAGATTGTTTAACCATAGAGGAACTTATTTAGAAGATACACCTTGTTTACTTGACCTTCCTTGTAACGGTCCCAGCCTCTAATAAACAAGATTAGGCCTAAAACACCAATTATCTCCAATACTCTTATAATAAGAAAATTTTGGCAGCATCATCCTTAATATTTCATTAGTTTCCACTTACAATAACCAACAATTTCGGCTCTATGGCCTACTTAATTTCATCAAGATTTCGGCCCACACGGCCTACTTATCATGCCACATTACACCCCAACCTTACTATATACATATGTCATAATTTGTATCCTCCATCGCAAGCATATTTCTTTTCATCAAAACATCACAGAGTTACTACCCAACATATTGCATTCCCACACATGGCCATCTTTCAAAATTTAAGAACATAACATAACCAAGGAGTTCACAATCTAAAACATAATATCACATACAAGTCCATGGTTTTCAAATACTATAAAGACAAATTTACATCGAGTACATCCTAACATGTTTTCCACAAAGACTTCAATAGAGTCCAAACATACATATTTAATATAACAAGGCCAAATCAAAATGGTACCACAACATGCCATGCAATCCATAACTTAACCTTTGCAGTTAAAGTGGCCCCTTACCCTTATTCAAACCTGAAAAGATGAAAAGAAAGTAAAATGAGCTCGACAGCTCAATGAGTAAACCATGCCACAGGGTATTGATATAAAAATTCTATAAGATAAACAGTTTAGAGGAGATAATATACAATGAGTCTCATAAACAACAAACTTGTTCAAGCTAACTTACATGTTCCAGGCTCCATACATATGTAGTCTACATGACTCCACTATCAAAAGTTGCATTTCACTATATCATGACACAAATGAGGTGATTGCATGAGTATGTGTGTAATTTTCGTGGATTAGACCTCTCACATCAACTCGGCTCGTTATATACGTAAAGTGACATTCTCGTTTAACACAAGCATTATCACTATATAATGAAACTTGACAGTTCACTTTTACATGTCATTCCATCTAAATGAAATTTCCCCGTCTTCCACCTCCTACCGGCTCCCGCGCGGTCCCTTCCTCCTTTTATATAATTCATATAAAACATATAAATTTCCCCGTCTTCCCCCTCCTACCGGCTCCCGCTCGGCCCCTTCCTCCTTTTATATATATATTCATAAGTATATGTCAAATCCCCGTCTTCCCCCTTCCTACCGGCTCCCGCTCGGCCCCTTCCTCCTTTTATACAAATGCATCATGCAAGTTTAAGTTATAATATTCATAACAAGCAATATAGAACTAACTTACACGTCATGCCCGAAAATGATGAGCAACAATAAGAAAGAAGACATGTGCTTGGGGGTTACCCAATATCATAGTAACATCATAACACGCCACATTCACCCGAATGAATATATGCATTAACCCCAAATACTTGCCAATACTTAACACAATGCTATATTGTAAGGAGGGGTCTTCCCCGTGCACTTTAGTGAACATAAAGTAAGATTCAAGTCAATTAATCGGCACTTATGGGGTGATATCAGTATGAATCATATGCTTCACATATGCATCACATTGTTTCTATTTATAAAGAGTCAAGGTTATACCATATCTATATCGAACCGACTATCATGATGTTGATCAAGAAAAACAGCGAAATAAATTGCTAAAATGGCTCAATTAGGCATAATTAATATACTAGAACATGTCTTCTACACATGCATTTCATATCGATGTAATGTAGAGACACAACAATCATGTAATACCCCTTGGATTTCAATTAACCTAAAGCTAATCACCAAAACAGCGAATTAATATGTTAAACCCTCTCATTTAAGCATGATTAGTAAGTTAGAGCATGTACATCACCCATGCATCTCATCACAACATAACATAGAAACACCACAACTAGGTGATACTCATAAATTTCATTTAATTGAGGATAACCACAAATAGAACAGCAATATATCAATAATTATCACACTTATGGGTTACCTATACAAAATTAAAATTCTGATTTTCAAATCTTGATAAAAAAATATAACCCTAATAGTTAAGTTTACTCACAATGATTTATAGCTCTGAAACAGAGAGTTGGGCCTCAAGAAAATACTGCTTGGAAGTGCTAGATCCTTCCCCTAGCTCACCCAGAATCTCCCCCTCCAAGATCTGGCCTTCCCTCCCCTGAAATGCCGCAAAAACCCCTTCTTTGCCGCAGATTTGCGGCAAAGTAGCAGCAGCTCGCGTGCTGCTGCGGCTCTGCTTGCTGCGCGCGCGTGTCTCTTCCTTCCCTCTCGTGGAGTCTATATCCAGAGTTACAGGAGCTGGGATTAGGGCTAGAGAGGGTGTCCTACTTTCTTACCTTCAGATTTTAGAGAGGAGATGAAATGGGGGGGTTTGGGGTTTCAAGTTCTTCACTTGGGAGAGGAAAATTTGCAGAATTTGGAGAGGATGAGGAAGAGGGCAAACTTGACAATCAACAATTTGGATTGCAAGTTACTAGGTGGGGGAGTTATTCTCATGTTGCCACTTGGTCAAGCCCCCCTTCATGATGCCACTTGGACTCCCAAATCTCAATGAGATCTTAGCCTTTAATCTCCCCCCTTGCATGCACACCTACCACTAATAACATACTTAGGGTAAGCTTGGTTGGTTAAGGGAAAATGAAGGATTAGGTTGAAATCACCTTTTACCATTGCTAAGTCATTAATTTGCCCAAAAAAAACACATGCACATAAGCCTTCATGCCATTCATTCTTAGTCACCACAATTCAATAGTTAATAAAAACTTTTAAAAGGGGAGTGGGTCAACTAATTAAGCTCAAGCTGTTGACATTGAAATATGGAGGGTAACTACTTCTAGGTAATGCCTTAAACAAAAATTCCTAATAATTAAGGTGAGGAGAAATTAGGTAAAAAAATAAAATTTTGGTTGTTACATTTTCTCCCCTCCTAAAAGGGAGCTTCGTCCCCGAAGCCAGACGTACCTTGAAAAAGTTGTGGATAAATATGCTTCATCTCTTCCTCTGGTTCCCAGGTAGCTTCTTCAATCTCTTTACTTCTCCATAACACCTTTACTAAAGGGATTGTTTTGTTTCGCAGTTGCTTCTCTTTCCTGTCAAGGATTTGAACCGGCTTCACTGCGTATGACAAGTCTTCTTGGAGCTGCAGTGGTGTGTATTTAAGAATATGGCTCGGATCTGGTACATACTTTCTCAATTGGGACACATGAAATACGTCATGTATCTTCTCAATCTCTGGTGGTAAGGCTAACCGATAAGCCAGAGGTCCAATTCTTTCCAGTATTTCAAAGGGCCCAATATACCGGGGTCTAACTTATTCCGTTTGCCACCCCGTACCATTCCTTTTATTGGTGATATCTTCAAGAAAACTTTGTCGTCTTCTGCAAACTCCAAGGGTCTTCGGCGCAGATCCGCATATGTCTTCTGTCTACTCTGGGCCGCTTTCATTCTCTTCCTTATCATCCGGATCTTCTCTGTTGTATCTATCACTATATCTGCTCCGAATAATGTTCGGTCTCCTATCTCTTCCCAACAAATCGGAGATCTACACTTCCTGCCGTACAAGGCTTCGAATGGCGGCATTCCAATAGTAGATTGATAACTATTGTTATATGCAAACTCTGCCAATGGTAGGTATTTTTCCCAATTACCTCCGAAATCCAATACACATGCTCTCAGCATATCTTCAAGTATTTGTATAGTTCTTTCTGATTGTCCGTCGGTTTGCGGATGAGCAGCTGTACTTGGATGTAGCTTGGTGCCCAGAGCTTGGGATAGACTGATCCATAGCCTTAACTGAAACCGAGGGTCACGATCTGACACAATCGTCTCAGGAACTCCATGAATCCTGATTATCTCTCGGAGGTAGATCTGGGCTAATCTATCCATCAAATAGTTTATTCGGATGGGTAGGAAATGAGCGGACTTTGTAAGTCGGTCGACTATCACCCATATAGCATCATATCCTTGAGGGGATCTAGGGAGTCCTGTCACAAAATCCATAGTAATGTTGCTCCACTTCCATTCAGGGATTTGCAAGGGCATGAGGAGTCCCGGAGGCTTCTTGTGTTCAGCCTTAACTTGTTGGCATATCAAACATCTCTGCACAAAATTTGTTATGTCCTTCTTCATTCCTTCCCACCAAAAGTTTGCCCGCAAATCCTGGTACATCTTGGTTGTTCCAGGATGTGCGGTGTAAGGGGTGCAATGGGCTTCAGTTAAAATTCGCTCCCTGAGCTTACAATCTGGAGGTACAACTATTCGGCTTCCCTTTCTTAACAAATTCTTAGAAATGGTAAAATCTTGAGTTTCACCTCTTTGGACTCTTCCAAAATTTTTAGCTGTCTGGTCATCTTTCCTTTGAGCTTCCTTGATTTCTTCATAGAGGTCGAAACCAATACTAACTTGATTTATCTGGTTCACTCTATCCCAGGGCCCTCTTATGTGAATTTCAAGTTGCATCCTTTCCATCTCCCTTAACAACTCTGATTGTTGTGTTAACAATACTGCTAAGGATCCTCCAGACTTCCGGCTCAAAGCGTCAGCCACCACATTGGCCTTTCCAGGGTGATAGTGAATGTCCAAGTCATAATCCTTCATCAACTCTAACCATCTTCTTTGGCGCATATTCAATTCCTTTTGGGTGAAAATATATTTCAGGCTTTTATGATCTGTATATATATCACATGATACTCCATAAAGGTAGTGCCGCCAAATTTTTAAGGCAAAAATGACTGCAGCTAGCTCAAGGTCATGGGTTGGGTAATTTTTCTCATGGTTCCTTAGTTGTCTAGAAGCATATGCAATTACTCTCCCATGCTGCATCAATACACACCCCAGGCCTGACTTTGACGCATCACTGAAAAACAACATAACCTTCGTTTCCAATGGGCATGGCTAAGATTGGAGCCGATGTTAGCTTATCCTTTAGCTCTTGAAAGCTTTTCTCCTGATCATCTCCCCAATAGAATTTGAGGCCTTTCTTGGTTAACTGGGATAAGGGTGCAGCTATCTTGAAAATCCTTCTACAAATCTCCGGTAATACCCAGCCAATCCTAGGAAACTTCGCACCTCAGTGACATTGGTCGGTTGAGGCCACCCCTTGATCGCCTCGATCTTTGCGGGGTCCACTGATATTCCTTTCTCATTTATGATGTGACCCAAGAACCCAACTTCATTTAGCCAGAACTCACACTTCTTAAGCTTTGCATAAAGTTGCTTCTCTCTCAATAATTGTAACACTATTCTTAAGTGTCTTTCATGATCCTCTTTGCTCTTTGAATAGATTAGTATGTCATCAATGAACACCACCACGAATTGATCTAGGTATGGCTGGAAAATTCTGTTCATTAAATCCATAAATGTCGCTGGAGCATTGGTCAAGCCAAATGGCATTACTAAAACTCATAATGGCCATATCTGGTCTGAAAGGCAGTCTTAGAAACATCTTCCGGCTTGATCTTTAATTGATGGTATCCTGATCTTACATCTATCTTGGAAAATATGCTGGCACCCTGAAGTTGATCAAAGAGGTCATCAATCCTTGGCAGTGGATATCGATTCTTGATAGTAACCTTGTTCAGCTCTCGATAATCTATACACAGCCTCATGCTCCCATCCTTCTTCTTAACAAATAATACCGGAGCACCCCAAGGTGATACACTAAGCCGAATAAACCCGAGGCTTAGCAACTCTTGCAACTGATCCTTCAATTCATTCATTTCTGCGGGTGCCATTTTATAAGGTGCCCTGGATATGGGGCTTGTCCCAGGTAGAAGATTAATGGAAAATTCTACTTCTCTATCTGGGGGTAAGCCGGGTAGATCCTCCGGAAAACATCAGGATAATCTCTTGCAACCTCTATGTTTTCAATCTTAATCTTCATGTCTTCTTCACCAATAAGGGTTGCCAAAAATCCTTGACACCCTTGCCTCAATAACTTAGTGGCCTTTAAGGCAGAAATGACTGGAGTGCAAATTTTATTCTTCACCCCTTCATAAACTCTTTCTGGAGTTCCCTCTATCTTAAAAATTATTTTCTTTTGATGACAGTCCACATGAGCCCGATATGTTGACAACCAATCCATTCCTAGGATGATGTCAAATTCCATCTCTCCTAGTTTAATCAGGTCTGCTTGTGTCTTCATCTTACCTATGATGATTTTACATCCCTTATAATACTCGCTAGTGGTCAACGTTGCGCCTACAGGGGTTGACACCACTAGTTGATAGTTCAAAGGTTCGGATTCCTTGTTAATAATTGCAGCAAAAGATGAAGAAATAAAAGAGTGGGTAGCACCGG
Source organism: Agave tequilana (assembly GCA_038442645.1). Lineage (NCBI taxonomy): Eukaryota > Viridiplantae > Streptophyta > Magnoliopsida > Asparagales > Asparagaceae > Agave > Agave tequilana. The sequence goes on from JAVJIF010032566.1 coordinate 48,793, forward strand.
GATCAAACAATACTCGAGCAATATTTTCGGATACACAGACGGTACCTTCCACCACGGCATTGGATGCTCGAGCCTCCTGCGAAGTGATTGCATTCATCCTCCCTTGAACTCTGGGTTGCTGAACTGATGATTGGGTCATGGCCGAGCGAGTTCTGTTGAAAGGTTGCCGATAGGCGGTAGCTTGTCCTCCTGCTGTAGGGGCGATGCCCATGGTCGGTATTCCCGTTCCTCTGCTAGCTCCTGGGTATCCATGCAAGTTTGGGCAGTCCCTCCTCATGTGACCCATTCTGCTGCAGACAAAGCATTGCTTACCAGCGGCGCAACTACCGGTGTGACTTCGGTTGCACCTTGGACACCACTGGTTTCCTACAAAGTTGGAGCGTTGGGAGGACATTGGTGATGCCGAATGGGGCAATCCTCTATGCTTGGGCCATGAGTTCCCCTTGTTTCCCTGGGCGGGCATGAAGGAAGACCCGGTACTTCTATCGGGCCTCATGGACTGAGTTCCAAAGCTCGGGGCATTATTATACCGGGGGCGCTTCATGTAGGGCAGTTCTCTGGTCCTTAACTCCTGGTTCTCCTGCATGTCCCTTTCAATTTCCATTGCCTTCTCCACAGCTTGACTATAAACTTGCAGTTGGAAAGGGATTAGCTTACTCCTGATTTCTGGCCTCAAGCCCCTAACAAATCTTTTTGTCCTATCCTCCTCATCGGACACCAGTTTCTCAGCATACCTGGACAGTTGAGTGAATTTAGCTTCATATTGACTCACTGTCCATTGCTCCTGCTTTAGATCTTGGAATTCTATTGCAAGTCGGTCCTTCACCACTCCAGGTATGTACTTTTCATTGAACTTTTTAACTAAGAAGTTCTAAGAGATCTCCCTTCCCAAGGTCTTAGCTCCTCCTTTTACCATCTCCCACCAGCGCTCAGCCTCTCCTTGGAACATGAAGGAGGCGAAAGATACCCGCTGGTTTTCAGTACATTCCATTACATCCAGTATCTTTTCAATTTGACGGAGCCATTCTTCAGCTTGAATAGGGTCAACTCCTCCTCTGAAAGCTGGTGGGTTTAACTTTTGAAATTGTTCTAGGGCTCTGCGAGGATTATTTACATTTGCCAGTTGCAACAGCCAATCTGGTATTCTGTCTGGCATCCTCCGACTGGCATTCGATTGCTCACTCAGAAATTCTTGGCTTGCCGGGGGATGGACGCTCCCGATTGCGCTGTGCAATGGGACGTCGCCCTCCGAGTTGGCATCGGATGGAGGAAAATTTAAGTCCATTTAATACCTAGAAGAATAGTTGAACTTAATCAATGGTAACTCAATAATAACAAGTAGAATAGTTCAAAAACAAAATACTGATTTCATTTATGCATAAAATGTCTTCATGGCAACATATACATTAGCATGACTGCATTCATTCAAAACATACAAATGCAGTCATAAAGGGATACATGTCCCTACATATAGCTATTGACAACCACTTTCTTTACAAAAAAAAATATCACTTATGTGAATCAACATTCATTTTCTTCAAAAACAAAACAACAAAAAAAAAAGAACAAGAATGCCACCCATCTAAACTCCTATCAAGGGGTTAAGTTAGAACCCGAGGAGCTTTCCTCCCGGTCGTCCCCTACAGGTTCATCTTCTTCGGGGTCCTCTTCTTCTTGATTTAATTCCTCAGGATCATCTTCTTCTGGATCTTCTTCTTCAGGATCCTCTTCTTCTTCCAGATTTTCTTCCTCAGGGTCCTCTTCTGCTTCCTCCAGGACAGCGTCATAATCACATCCCTAATTCTCATGATCATCGTACAGATCCATGTCTTCTACCCAGCTGGAGTTCCACCAAATACCTCCAACGAAAATCCTTCCGTCTGGGTTCATCTCATCATTAGGCAGGACTCCCAGGTCCTCAGCTGCTGGTGCGTTCCTTATGGCACTTTCTGCCTCACTGATGTCATTTTTCTCATCTTGCCCCATGCGTACCCCTGCATCTGAACTGTCTGGGGGACCTTTCAGAATGACATCTGGATCGGTCTCATCAGATTCAAAATTCCAGTCCATTTGGTCCGCAATCCAACTTAAACTTTCCGACTCCGGACCGTCAGATGATGATCCAGTCATCTCAGAATCTCCCATCTGTAGAAGTAAGACATTTATATTAGACGATGTATCTTCCAATTCTCCCCAAATTAATGATTTGCATGAATATATAACAAGACATGATAGAATTTCACCACTCATTTAACCATGCCGATCTTTCCTAAATTTTTTTTTTTTTTTTTGTGCACAACTGTCCTTCCAATAGGTTTAACCCTGACTTATGTGATATTTTGATTGTTCTCACTTTCTGGTGTCCCATAACACTGGAATTTCTTACAGAAGGGCCCGCACCTCTTGCAAGATCCATTTGAATTAAGGTATGCGGGTACCCACATTCAAACGTAGAGAACAGTTAAATATCCTACATTTCAGGGTCAAATACCCTAAGACTCTACTATCATCCTTATACCCCATATCTAACTTACCCAAGCACACATATACCTCACATATGATTACATAAGCCATCACGCATACTACATCTACCTAGGCTAATATTGCCTAAACCTGGCTCTGATACCAACTGTAACGGTCCCAGCCTCTAATAAATAAGATTAGGCCTAAAACACCAATTATCTCCAGTACTCTTATAATAAGAAAATTTTGGCAGCATCATCCTTAATATTTCATTAGTTTCCACTTACAATAACCAACAATTTCGGCTCTATGGCTTACTTAATTCCATCAAGATTTCGGCCCACACGGCCTACTTATCATGCCACATTACACCCCAACCTTACTATATACATATGTCATAATTTGTATCCTCCATCGCAAGCATATTTCTTTTCATCAAAACATCACAGAGTTACTACCCAACATATTGCATTCCCACACATGGCCATCTTTCAAAATTTAAGAATATAACATAACCAAGGAGTTCACAATCCAAAACATAATATCACATACAAGTCCATGGTTTCAAATACTATAAAGACAAATGTACATCGAGTACATCCTAACATGTTTTCCACAAAGACTTCAATAGAGTCCAAACATACATATTTAATATAACAAGGCCAAATCAAAATGGTACCACAACATGCCATGCAATCCATAACTTAACTTTTGCAGTTAAAGTGGCCCTTACCCTTATCCAAACCTGAAAAGATGAAAAGAAAGTAAAATGATCTCGACAGCTCAATGAGTAAACCATGCCACAGGGTATTGATATAAAAATTCTATAAGATAAACAGTTTAGAGGAGATAATATACAATGAGTCTCATAAACAACAAACTTGTTCAAGCTAACTTACATGTTCCAGGCTCCATACATATGTAGTCTACATGACTCCACTATCAAAAGTTGCATTTCACTATATCATGACACAAATGAGGTGATTGCATGAGTATGTGTGTAATTTTCGTGGATTAGACCTCTCACATCAACTCGGCTCGTTATATACGTAAAGTGACATTCTCGTTTAACACAAGCATTATCAATATAGAATGAAACTTGACAGTTCATTTTTACATGTCATTCCATCTAAATGAAATTTCCCCGTCTTCCACCTCCTACCGGCTCCCGCGCGGTCCCTTCCTCCTTTTATATAATTCATATAAAACATATAAATTTCCCCGTCTTCCCCCCTCCTACCGGCTCCCGCTCGGCCCCTTCCTCCTTTTATATATATATTCATAAGTATATGTCAAATCCCCGTCTTCCCCCTTCCTACCGGCTCCCGCCCGGCCCCTTCCTCCTTTTATACAAATGCATCATGCAAGTTTAAGTTATAACATTCATAACAAGCAATATAGAACTAACTTACACGTCATGCCCGAAAATGATGAGCAACAATAAGAAAGAAGACATGTGCTTGGGGGTTACCCAATATCATAGTAACATCATAACACGCCACATTCACCCGAATGAATATATGCATTAACCCCAAATACTTGCCAATACTTAACACAATGCTATATTGTAAGGAGGGTCTTCCCCCGTGCACTTTAGTGAACATAAAGTAAGATTCAAGTCAATTAATCGGCACTTATGGGGTGATATCAGTATGAATTATATGCTTCACATATGCATCACATTGTTTCTATTTATAAAGAGTCAAGGTTATACCATATCTATATCGAACCGACTATCATGATGTTGATCAAGAAAATAGCGAAATAAATTGCTAAAATGGCTCAATTAGGCATAATTAATATACTAGAACATGTCTTCTACACATGCATTTCATATCGATGTAATGTAGAGACACAACAATCATGTAATACCCCTTGGATTTCAATTAACCTAAAGCTAATCACCAAAACAGCGAATTAATATGTTAAACCCTCTCATTTAAGTATGATTAGTAAGCTAGAGCATGTACATCACCCATGCATCTCATCACAACATAACATAGAAACACCACAACTAGGTGATACTCATAAATTTCATTTAATTGAGGATAACCACAAATAGAACAGCAATATATCAATAATTATCACACTTATGGGTCACCTATACAAAATTAAAATTCTGATTTTCAAATCTTGATAAAAAAATATAACCCTAATAGTTAGGTTTACTCACAATGGTTTATAGCTCTGAAACAGAGAGTTGGGCCTCAAGAAAATACTGCTTGAAAGTGCTAGATCCTTCCCCTAGCTCACCCAGAATCTCCCCCTCCAAGATCTGGCCTTCCCTCCCCTGAAATGCCGCAAAAACCCCTTCTTTGCAGCAGATTTGCGGCAAAGTAGCAGCAGCTCGCGTGCTGCTGCGGCTCTGCTTGCTGCGCGCGCGTGTCTCTTCTTTCCCTCTCGTGGAGTCTTGATCCAGAGTTACAGGAGCTGGGATTAGAGATAGAGAGGGTGTCCTAGTTTCTTACCTTCAGATTTTAGAGAGGAGATGAAATGGGGGGGTTTGGGGTTTCAAGTTCTTCACTTGGGAGAGGGAAATTTGCAGAATTTGGGAGAGGATGAGGAAGAGGGCAAACTTGGCAATCAACAATTTGGATTGCAAGTTACTAGGTGGGGGAGTTATTCTCATGTTGCCACTTGGTCAAGCCCCCCTTCATGATGCCACTTGGACTCCCAAATCTCAATGAGATCTTAGCCTTTAATCTCCCCCCTTGCATGCACACCTACCACTAATAACATACTTAGGGTAAGCTTGGTTGGTTAAGGGAAAATGAAGGATTAGGTTGAAATCACCTTTTACCATTGCTAAGTCATTAATTTGCCCAAAAAAAACACATGCACATAAGCCTTCATGCCATTCATTCTTAGTCACCACAATTCAATAGTTAATAAAAACTTTTAAAAGGGGAGTGGGTCAACTAATTAAGCTCAAGTTGTTGACATTGAAATATGGAGGGTAACTACTTCTAGGTAATGCCTTAAACAAAAATTCCTAATAATTAAGGTGAGGAGAAATTAGGTAAAAAAATAAAATTTTGGTTGTTACATTCCTGAATATAACCTTCAGGTTGCTTCATGTATATCTTTTTCTCCAACTCACCGTGCAAAAGCTGTTTTGACATCCATCTGTTTCAACTCTAGATCAAACTAAGCAACTATCGTCAATATCATGCGAATAGATATATGCTTAACTACCTGAGAGAAGATCTCATTGTAGTCAATACTCTCCTTCTGAGCATATCTCTTAGCAACTAATTTTTCCTTGTATTGCTCATTTTTCTTCTTGCGAAAGACCCATCTGCAACCTATCACTTTAGAGTCCTTTGGAAGATCGACTAATGTCCATTTTTTATTTCTATCCAAAGACTCTAACTCCTGCTCTATGGCTGTAATCCACTTGCCATGAACATCTGCCTCGATTGCCTTTCTGTAACTACTAGGATCATCTATTTCTATTACTAATACGAAAGAGACATGATAATCTTCCCAGCCATACCTTGTTGGTGACACCGTAACCCTAACAAACCGCTTCAACGGTCTAGGTTGCTCTTGAGTAACCTCCTTATTGTCTCCATCTGAATCTGAGGAGTTCTCTTCTGACCCTTCAGGCCTTTTAGGGCTCTCTAAGAACTCAACTCTCTTTACCTGAGTATCTGTCGAATTGTCTGAATCTCCACCTTGCGCTTTATCATCCGTCTTTGACTTTTCTTGCAACATCGATTCTTCATCAAAGAACATATCTCTGCTGGTAAAGGCGCTCCTTGTATCGGGATTCAAAAGTCTGAAACCCTTGACTCTTTTGGTGAACTAGATGATGATACACTTCTTAGACTTAAACTCCAGTTTGTTTCTTTTCTGATTATCAATTAAACTGTACGCCGACAACCGAAAATCCGTAAGGTTGAATAATCCACAAACTCTCCTCGCCATATCTCTTTTGAGATCTAAAGATCAACGGTTATTGATGGTGACCTATTTACTAGATGACTCGCATGATTCACCGCCTCTGCCCAAAATCTTTCGACATGTCAACCTGTAATATGATACTACGACTATGCTCTGTAAGTGTTCGATTTATGCGCTCTGCTACTCCATTCTGTTTTGGTCGCTCCGGAATACTTAGTTGGTATTCGATGCCCTTACTTTCTAAGTAATCTTTGAATTCTTTGGAGGTATACTCGCCTCCATTGTCGGACCTCAAGACTTTCACCTTTCGCCTCGTCTGATTTTTCACCATAGTTTTTCACTCCTTAAACTTCTGAAATACTTTCGATTCTGCTTCAAGAAGTATACCCAAACTTTTTAGAAGAAATCATCTATAAAAGTAACATAGTACCTAGCACCCCATGGATGCTACTGGCGAAGGCCCCCACACATTCGTGTGTACGAGATCTATCAAGCCCATTTGTCTTGTGCTGTGATGCAGAGAAAGCTACTCTACGTTGCCTACCCATAATGTAAAATTTACAAAGATTGAGTTGGCAATATGTAATACCTGATAGAACAATCCTTATGTGTAGGGCTTGAAGACCTTGCTCGCTCGTGTCCAAGACGCATGTACCAAAGTCTTGTAGTATCATCCTTCTCATTGCTGCTAAAGCATCACCAATAATAATGCTTCCTATTAACTTGTATAAATTTGTTGTCTGTTCTCCTTTGAGAATCATTATGAAGCTTTTGGTAACTTTGATTCCTCCATCTACATCTGAAATCTTATACCCTCGAGCTTTCAAAACTCCCTACGAGAGAAGATCCTTCTTCAAATTCGGAACATGTCGAACGTTCGTGAGGGATTGAACCCGTCCATCAATGTCTTGCACACGGCGTCATTTTCAATCAGGACAGAGTCTCCATCATAAGGCTTCTACTCTCTTTTTGTGCATATATGGTATGTATACCTCGAGTTAAGTATCAAGTAGGGTTTTGTGTGTGCCCTCTTTTACGAGGAAGGATGTTACTCGTGTATCTTTCACAATACGACGTGTATCTTTCACAATACGAAGTTGGACTTTCTGTCGAATTTTTCCACCTCGAGCTTGGTTGTCGTGATCATCTTCTTGCTAGCCATCGCTCTGATACCATTTGTAAGGACTTGAGACTCCATCTCAAAAGACTAACCTACTAGATGGAGTTGTCCAAATTCTTATATACCTAAGACCATCCTCATGTCTAGCCGATGTGGGACTATTTGTTCGTACAAATCCCAGCAGTAAGAGGGGATCCAAAGACTTTAAAGCTTTGTAACTTTGAAATGCGACATCTTATCCACATATTAACTTGGGATTGACACGTGTGCGTGACTCACACACATGAACCAAAAAAAGGTAAACTTTGCATTAATCACATCCCTCGTTGGATGACCAGTGCCAATTGCGACAAGTTAGGCAGGCAAAAAGCAACAACTCAATTGGTCCTTCCATCTATAGGATTCAACACATTCGTGGAACTGAAATGTTAAAAATGAGACAATCTAAATATATTTGTCCATTTTGACAACTGGACAACTGGAAAATGATCCGACTAGTTTTGTAAACGATGCAGAAAATGAAATTCGACGAGATAAATTGAAATTTGATGGTTATTAAACGACAACATCAACAAAACAGAGAGAAAAATAATTATTAAAATTCCATAAAAATAATGCGATCTCTTTGGACATTGCACTCAGCGCTCAGAATTGACTGGCAACAACCGAAGATTCTCTCTAACCTCAATTTTTCAAATTGGAATCTGACACAGACCAAAGGAATCTCTGGGAGATCCCCATTTTTTTTTTTTTTTTTTACCCCATCAGTTTCATCCCCCAAAGAGATTGGGGATACCGACGGCTGTGAGTGCGTGTACGGACCAGCGGAATCCAGCTCTGATTCATGTCACACGCACCCACAATTTGCAGCCCGGACCCTACTCACCCACCCAAAACTCAATTTAACCCCAACAGTTTGCGTCCGCGCTGTATAAAACCCCAACGCGAGCTACAACCGAAGCCCTGCATCCCTTCAAGTTTGTGCGCGTGGGAAAGAGAGAGAATGGGGGGTTGGGCCATTGCCGTGCACGGTGGCGCCGGAGTGGACCCCAATCTGCCCGAAGAGCGGCAAGAGGCGGCGAAGAGGCTCTTGGCCCGGTGCCTCAACATCGGCATCGAGGCGATCAAGGGGGGTCTGCCGGCGGTGGACGTGGTCGAGGTTGTGGTCAGGGAGCTCGAGAGCGACCCGCTGTTCAACTCCGGACGCGGGTCCGCCCTCACGAGGGACGGGACGGCGGAGATGGAGGCCAGCATAATGGACGGCCGGGGACGGCGGTGCGGCGCGGTGTCGGGGCTCAGAAGCGTCAAGAACCCCGTGTCATTGGCGAGGCTTGTCATGGACAAGTCGCCGCACTCGTACCTGGGGTTTGATGGCGCAGAAGCGTTTGCAAGGGAACAGGTACGAGTGCAATCTTAACTGTTCGTTATTGCACTCATAATTATTTTATATTCACGAAGAATCATAGCAATCAAATCTAACAATTTTATTCTATTTTCTATCATCTTTTTCTTTTCGAGAATAATGATTAATTAATTAATGGGGTTTTCATTGAATTTTCATTTCTTCATATACTGATTACAATAAATAAAAATATTTGGGTTCAATCTCTCGTGATCAGATACAATTCAACAAGTTTGGAGAATACCATTTTGATGCTACTAACAGAAGAAATTTAACTCTTAAAATCTTTTATTTTCAAAGAATGGAAATAAAACATTTTTGCATTAAAATCCCTATTTTTTTTTGCTGGTTCATATTACCTAAAAAGGGGGAGAATTCATGTGATCCTCATTTGTCGGTTGTATGCGTCAGCTTCCTATTGTAGCATAACAGCAGTTTAACGAGGCGCATTAAAATTGGGTTTCTGATTGTACGAGTGACCGCATAATTATTGTATACTTGTGAGCAGATAGCCGTCCATTTTTTGCTGGAGTCGCATCTGACCATTGGTTTGAGGGCGGCTAGATTTTTTTTTAATTTTTTATTTTCTTGAGTTGTTTGTATGTTTGGGAATCTCCACGATTCGTGGGCACGTGTTCGCGAGAAGCTAAGACGTGGCAAAAGGACGAACCGTTTAGTTTCGAGAGTAATTTCTAGATTTGTTCTTTTGTCTGCAGAGAAAAACTGGATTTTTTCTTTCCCCCCCTTTTTTTATTTTTTTTATTTTTTAACATGGGACATTTATTTTTCAACCCATTTTTTTTTTTTTTTTTACTACCGAGTTACAGTAACTCTTTCTTTTGTTGGTTTTGTTGTTCTTTTTCTGCACACAGTAGAATTCAAGAAACCATTGTGGGTTAATAGTTAAAATATTAGACTGAAATTTAACAACATTAAGAGATAAATAATAAAGATATTATAGCCCATGTGTTAGGGTGTCACGATAATACCAAAAAAGATTAGAGAGGACAAAGTTTTTTGTATCGAAAATTTCTTTTTCCTTGACGTTTTTAGATTAATTCCTTAGAAGAAGAAGTTTATGAGAGTGAAACTTTGTTAGCTTAAAGCAAAAAAATATTTTTATTTTATTTTATTTTTTCTTCTTCATTTTTTTGGGTTCTCAGAATCTCAGTTCAGCACAAGATTGATTTGATGGACCCAATCCAATTATAAAAAGCTTAAATATTGACCAAAGGGCGTGTGTTTCCCTTGGTCCATAAGTGGTGCAATTGTAGCAAAATTATTTAGGTGTCTGTTTGAGACCATAAGTCATAAATGCACTTGCAATTCACCTGCAGTCAAAATAATTAATTTTGTGGTCAATGTAAATCTTACTTACAGCTTACTTACAGTCCAAACCGTTAATTTTGTAGTCATGTAAATTAGTATTGCAGAGACTTAATTATAATTAGATTAATATTTTTTATTAAATTAAAATTTTAAAATTATAAGAAAATTTTTAATTATTAGATTGAAATTTTTTGTTAATTATTCTAATAATTTTTATTATTAGAATTTTTATTACAAAATTAATAATATTTAATATAAATTTAATAATTTTTAATTACTAAATTAAATTTTTTTAATTTTGGAATCTAATATTTTTGACTATTGAATTTAATAATATTAATATTAGATTGCAATATTAAATATTTTTTAATAATTAATATTAGGTTACTATTAATATTTTAATAATCTGATATTTTTTGTTATTTTTCAATATTAATATTTTAATATTTTAATTTTAATATTTACTATTATTAAAATTATTTTAAATATTTAATATATAATATATTTAATATTTACAATTTTTATTATTTACTATTTTTAAATTTAATATTTTCAAATCACCAAACAGTTAATTTTGTGGTCAACTTTTCTACTTACGACTTACACAGTACTAACCAAACACTACAAAACACAATATATTTTCTCACTTTCAATTTCACATTACTAACCAGACATCGTAAAACTTACTTACGTAAAACTCACTTACAACTGTAAAAGTACCATTTGTGACTAACGAAAACTTGCAAAGCCAAACATGAGCCCCAAGTGGAGATTAGAGGAAGAAACAAATGAGCCCCAAGTGGAGATTAGCGGACCCCAAGGATCTTGATTTTCTCATGGGTATCATTTGTAGTAGGTCCAGTGGTCCTAGAACTGAAGTCCAACATGCAGAAGCAAGGCAGCCCAATTTGAGAGATGCATGTTGGCTCCCTGCAGTTTGGAGGGTCACTTCAGTTGTTTTAGCTTTTATTTTTATTTTTTTTCCTCCTCTCTCCCAAGTTTAGAGAAGAGCAGTGATAGACAGATCAGCAATCCACCGATTGCTCTTCTGCTATTCATTGGTACAATTAAAATTGTGTTTTACTACTTTCCTTGCTTTATTTCTCCTCAGGGCCTGTTTGGTTAAGGGTGGAAGTGAAGAAGTAAGGAAGTGAGGAAGTGATAATAGTTCCCTTTGGAACTTGAGAATTGGTTAGTAAGTTTTCTGATGTTTGGATGTTGTTAGGAAGTGTAGTTTGGAAAATGTTATGTGTTTTTCAGTGTTTGGATGGTAATGTGAAAGTGAAAGTGAAAAAGTTGACCACAAAGTTGACCGCAAAATAATATTAAAATAAAAATTAATTAAGAAAAATAAAAAATGGACTGTAATTAGAATGCAAGTGAAATTTACATGATCAAAAAATTAACTGTTTTGCGTTACAACGTATTACAAATGAGATTTACATGACAACAAAATTAACTGTAGCACTCTGGAAGTGAGGAAATGGTTGTGTAAAAGAGAGAATAGAAAAAGAAAAGGGGTTTTCTTATTTTATTTTCCGGTGTTTGGATAGATAGGGAAGTGATCAATTATACTTCTTCATTTCCTTACTTCCGCCCACTCCCTTCAAACCAAACACCCCCTCAGTCAATGGTTTGTTGACTACTGATCCGCCAAGAGGAGAAAGAAAAATTTTATTGAGAACGGACTTAGACTTGAGCGATACGACATTTTAGATTTAAGAGCATATTAAGAACCTCATCTTAAAAATATGGGATAAAAAGATGAAAAAAGAAGGAAAACGGGACATCACCTGGGGGGAAAAAAAAAATTCTATAATAAAGAAACAAGATAAATAATTACCGTTCATAACTACCATCCTACAATGAAGTGTTCAGTAGTGAATTTCTACCTTTTGTTTGAATTCTTTTTCACTTCTGAAAACCTTTGATTCGATCATTATTCATTGGACCGCAAGTACCGCTGAGCGAAACTCGTTATCATTCGTGCTAATTTAACATGTTATGCCCGTAACTCTCGTGAAACTATACATATATCACTGTAGTACAGTAATAAAATTTCTTTTTACAGTATAAAAGAAAACTGTATTTTGCTTGCATGAAACTATAATTTATTCCTCTCTCTCTCTAGAGAGAGAGAGAGAGAGAGAGAGAGAGAGAGAGAGAGCCACGTGATTTAAAAGGTTTACAATGTCACGCGGAGGAAGCAGCCAATTGAACTGGCACTGCCCATGCTGTGACAAATGCAGCTGAAAAAAATTCGTCCAAAGCCGTGAAGATTTCTCTCCTCTCTCTTCGTTGCATTGAAAAGTCGTCAATTGCACACCACATGGGCGCGGGCAGCCTCAGCACTAAATTGTTGTCCCCAAAAGAAATTGAATCTGAGCAATTGACTCTCTTGGGCCCTGTTTGATGCTTGCTTTTGCTTTTGTTTTTGTTTTTGTTGTTGTTTTTGTTTTTTTTCCCCTGCACTTTCTTCAAAATTTATACAATGGCGCCTAATAATTTTTCTGCAGGGTGTTGAGGTTGTGGACAACGACTACTTCATCACAGAAGAGAACATAGGCATGCTGAAGCTGGCCAAAGAGGCTAACACCATCTTGGTGAGCAAACACCATTCGTTTCCCTTTCAATTATACAATAGAATTTCTAATAAGTACGTATTGAAGTCTCTGTCACTATGCTAATACTTCAAAGGTGTGATGATGACTAAGGGGTCTTTTTTATGAGATGAAACTCAGACTTTTTGTACCGTATTTTTTTTTTTTTTGAATCTGCTTTTTAAATACATGCCCAGTATAAATTAAATCTGAGTTACTCTGATAGCATATTAAAATCCCTGTCACTATACTAAAACTTTAAAGTTGTGGTGAGAGCTAAGGGTATAATATTTATATTCTCATAGTATGATCTTTTTTATGTATAGTTCGACTATAGAGTCCCACTTCCGGGGACGGACACGTGCAGCGCGACAGCCGGATCGATGGTCACCGGCATCGACACCGCCCTCCAGATGAACGGCCTCCCGATCAGCATCTACGCGCCCGAGACCGTCGGGTGCGTCGTGGTCGACCGCAATGGGCACTGCGCGGCTGCCACATCCACTGGCGGCCTGATGAACAAGATGACGGGCCGCATCGGCGACTCGCCGCTCATTGGCTCCGGGACGTACGCGTGCGACGTGTGCGCCGTGTCATGCACGGGGGAGGGCGAGGCAATCATCAGGAGCACTCTCGCACGGGACGTCGCGGCCGTGATGGAGTACAAGGGGCTGGGGCTGCAGGAGGCAGTGGACTTTGTTGTGAAGGAGAGGTTGGATGAGGGGAAGGCTGGGCTGATTGCAGTGTCAAAGAATGGGGAGGTGACCTGCGGGTTTAATTGTAATGGGATGTTTAGGGGGTGTGCGAGTGAGGACGGGTACATGGAGGTGGGTATATGGGAGTAGAGCAAGAGAGAGGGATACTGGGTAGCAAAACTTTGTGTGTGTGGATGGTGCATTGTGTGAACAATCGCACTGTCTCTCTATCTCCTTGGCTGTTGAATAAAGATGTGTTGGAAAAAGATTTAAGGATATTCTATCAATGTTATGTTGCAAAATCAAGCTTCTAGTTTGAAGATAAAATCTAAACCCTACCTCAAAACTTAGAGAGCTCGATTGTTTGCGCACTGCATTGAAACTTCAATCATGGTATCAGGTAACATGGTAACCAAACAGTTGTGTTATTTCTTCACATTTGAGAGCCTGACTAAATTAAATCAATCTAAGGTTTATTCCATCCTGGTGTTTTGGCATTCTGGTCAGGTCCATCACATAGAAATATACAGTTTTTGTGAAACACAAGAACCTACAGACAAGTAGGAATCAGTAAAAGATAACAAAACAAAGGTTCAAAAACATTGCTTGATATCGATATCGCCGAGATGATGCCGATATCAAAACAACCGATGAACGAATTGTCGATTACGATACCAAAACCTCTGGAAGAAAAGATGGGTAAACAAGGGGTTTCCATTTATATCTGATATTAGTTACAGAGATTATTACATCAATCTGGAGGCATTTGATATACACAAGCTTTGGTCCTCTTTGGGTGAAAGAGATTTAGAAACAGTGACCAGCAAGGGTACATAACATATAGGCTGCATGGTGTTATTTCTCGCATGGGTAAGATAAAGATTATTACTTGATAAGAATGCACGTAGCCTCAATGATAAGCAGTGCAGATTGTATACCTTGGCCTTGACATTTTCTAGTTTCAAGGCTTCCACAAGGATGATCTCCTAAAAAATGAGGGAGCATACGTTATACAAGAATGTTAGCGTCCGGTTCACGCATGGAAGTCATATACAATCTTAGAGATGAAGACATAACATTTATAAACTGTAGCTGACACATTATAAAGATTGAAGTAGATAAGAGAGGGTATCGTGCCAGTGAAACTTTGACTTTTAGAAGGCCTATATGCTCTTTCCCGTTGACTTTTAGAAGGCCTTATATGCGTGTGAGGCCTACAAATATAACATATTATAAGAGGAGCAATACACGTGTCAATGCGTGATTGGTCATCTTATTGTATGTGTGTGTAGCTCACACACATGAACCGAACCCCTTTTAGAAAGCCTATATGCTCTTTCCCGATGATATATTACGGTGGAATATGTTTCATAGTGTGCATGCACAATATCACAGTGCTGTAAAGGGTTAAAGGCTTTATTTTCTTAATACCTCATTCAACTTATACGGTTTTATCAGAATACCCCCCCTTAACTTCTGAAATTTCACTATATCCCTTTGAAATATCCTAAAAATTCCCACAAACCCCTTCCGTTCAGCCACCATTATAATGATAGTCACGTGGCTTGCGCCTAATATTTTTATGATAAAAAAAACCCTTAAATGGCCAAATGTATAGTCTGTGATTTTATGTTTTCAAGTTAAAAATCCCAATTCTTCTTTCTTTCTGTTCTTCTTCATCTAAGTTTAAGATCAACCCTCTTCTCTTTTCTTCTTCCTCCTGTGGAGCTCGTGTCACTAAAAGAGAGATTAATTTATTAAAACCCGCCTCACTAACAATAATCTGTCTCCTTTGCCGCTTAATTTACTGCCTATTTTTCCAACTAGCAAAATTTTTCCAAAAAGCATCATCATCTATCCTGGCACTGGGACAGATGAATCCGCATCGGATCTCAATAACATAGACAAAATTTTAAACATTACTTCTCAAAAACTCAACGAAAATATCAACATAAAAATACTCTCACATCAAAAAATACATATAGATCCAACCTTCTATTATTCATGTAGAGTCAAAACTTACAAAAAAAACTACCATCATTCACAACTTAAGTGGAAACAGATTCATACACACACTGCAACACAACATTTATACAAAAACCTACCCTAAAACTAAACTAATCCACCATTAATCTAAGCAACTGTCGCCTTCCTAGCCCTCTTCCCTGCAGGAGACTTGATCGACTTGGGTTGCTTCACCTTCGCCATCACAGCCCTCTTCGTCTTCTTCACCATTGGTTTCTTCATCTTCAAACCCTTATTGCTTGAAGTCCTCTTCTTCTCTTTTTTCTGTGTCACTGACTTCTTCTCCTTCTCCTGTTTTTTTGCCAGAATCAGATGATAACTTGAACGAAGCCTTATCCTTCACAAGTTTTCCCTTTGCGGTGAAATTCCTCAACTGGACAACCAGCATCTTCTTGAAATTTGCAGGCAGCACCGCCTTGTGCTTCTCCTCCATGTGCTTGGCAATTGCGTAGGGGCTGGATCTTGTCTTCTCATTCAGAGCCGTAGTCGCTTCTTTAATCATATAAATACTCGAAGAATCAACATGGGTAATTAAAAAATTTACAGAATTGAAAAGAAAAAGGATGAGATTGATTCCTCACTTGGAGGCAGGGAGGGTTAAACGGGACAGAAGAAGACTTGGAGCCCATCATCATCTGTCCCAACGGCGGTCACCCCCCAGCCAGTGGGTGAGTGAGTTGGGGTTTTGAGATAAAAAAATAGAACGTTTTGATTTCTTTTTGTGAGGGGAGGAGCAGTAACCGTTAACGGCATTTTAGGGTTAAATGATAAATAGGTAATTCAGGGGGGTATAGTAGGATTTCAGAAGTTGAGGGGGGTATTTTGATAAAACGTGAAAGTTGAAGGGAGTATTACGAAAGTAAGCCAAGGTTAAAAGCTATGTTGGATTGCATTGTCATAGATTTTGTAAGGTTGCCTCACGCTGATTTCACTTTTTAATCACAAAACCCTATATCACCAAAGCTGAGGTTAATCTGAGCTAATAGCTCACAATTTGAAACAGGTGATGGCTTATTGATGATAAATTTTTTTTCATAGAAAGGATAAAGAGAACATTTGAAAATTCTGCCTTTCTACTGGTCTCATTACCAATTTACCATGGCCATTTAAAAGTTTTGAGCAATTGTGGAAGTCAAAGCAAACTTCCTTTATAGTGTAAAAATAAAAGCACAAAAGTTCTGCACATTCCACCAAGGCATATAAATAGGTGAAACTTTTTCTATACTAGGATGTAAACAAATTTTTTTTATTTGTTCATTATTTTTTGGAGTAACATCTGTTAGGATTTTGTCTTGTTTTCAAGAGGAGATGGTGGTCCAAGAATATCCATCCAATTGGAGGAGACTATAACTTGAAGTAGAAGAATCAAACCATAGTGGAGCAGATTAGTTTACTATATACTCAACTAATTCTTAGACTACTCGACTATACAGTCGACTAGACAGGATACAAAGAGGAAGTATTATACAGTAGTCAACTAATAATTTTTATTAGTCGACTAATGGAAGGAATTAGTCGACTAGTCTGAATGACAAGTCGACTATCAAAGCGTTCTGAAGCGTGAGCAGTTTTCTTTTCAGGCGAGTGCGGGTTTTCTTTTCCGAAGGAGTATGAATAGAATTTAGATTTTATTCAATGAAGATTTGTTTTTAAAAATTGAAGGGTCTACAAAAAGAAGTTCACATGTTTGTAACATGTGGAGATCAACCCAACTGGAGAAGACGTATAGGCTGCAGGCCTGCTCTGGCAATCATCAGGGTGTTAACCCATCATGAGTTAGACCAGAACAGCCGGCGAGAGCAAGCCTCCATCTTTCAGGTGACTTCCCAAGGGGTGCCGTCAGGGTGTAGAGAACCCGTATAGGCTGCGGGTCTGCTCAGGCAGTCATCCGGGTGTTAACCTATCATGAGCTGGACCAGAACAGTCAGAGAGTGCAAAGCCTCCATCTTTCAGGTGGCTCCCCGAGGGGTGCCATCAGGGTGTAAGACCCGTATAGGCTGCGGGTCTGCTCAGACAGACATCCGGGTGATAACCCATCATGGGCTGAACCAAACAGCCGGCGTGGGCGAGCCTCCATCCTTCAGGTGGCTCCTCGAGGGGTGCCGTCAGGGTGTAGAGGACTCGTATAGACTGTGAGGGCTGTGCATTGTGCTCGGGGCAGATGTTAGGGTTGAGGAAAAAATAATTAAGATAGTGAAAAATGATCCTTTCAATGAATGTTTACATGACTTACACATGATATCGTTTAAGTGAAAGGAGCTTCATTGCTTATTAAGTTGGTTCCCTTCCTGATCAGCTAGGGCGTATGACTCTGCCTCCGCGAGCAGTGATGATGTAGGGGCCTTTCCAGTTGGGTCTTAGTTTTCCGTGATCCTTCTACCGAATGCTCTGGATCACACGCTTCAGGACCAAGTCTCCGACTTGGAATTACCTGAGCGTGAGCCGCCCGAATTTGTTGTTGATAAGTTGTGATGCGGATTTGTGCTTGTTGATGTCTTTCCTCCGAGTGATCCAGCATCAAATGGAGTAAGGTGTCTTTCTGATCTGACTATAGCCGGAATAGGCGTCCATGAAGCTAAGAAGTTCGTGGCCGGCTGTGGCTTTTACTAGTTGATCGATCCTTGGGAGGGGATTACTATCCTTTGGACATGCTTCGTTGAGATTCGTAAAGTCGATGCAGACTCTCCACTTTCCGTTCTTTTTCTTCACGAGGACGGGGTTAGAGAGCCAGTCAGGGTAGAACGTTTCTCTAATGAAGCCAGCCTAGAGTAGGCGATCGACTTCGTTGCTGATGACGCGACTCATTTCTTCGTTCATTCTTCTAAGCTTCTGCTTCACTGGTTTAGCGTCTGCCCATATGGAGATCTTGCAACAGATGACTTCATGGTCGATTCCCGGCATGTCGGTGGGAGACCACGCGAAGACATCTGTGTTCTTCGATAGGAATTATTTGAACAATATTTTCTCCTGGTGGTGCAGGCTTGAGCCGATTCGGAGGGTTTGTTCGAGGTGGACTCCACCCTGAATGATTCCGGCTTTTCCTCGGTCCTGTTGTCTAAATATCCCGACTCGGTAGGTAAGTCAGAGTCTAGGATCCCGCCGAACTTTGATTGCTACTGATCAACAATCCTCTTCTGCTTCCTGTCCGCAGGAGAGTCTTCGCTAGGTTTTACTCGGGATACTTTTTGCGTCCAGCCCGATTTCTTTCGAGCTACTACAACTGTTCTGACCATCGCCTGGTCGCCTCTTATATTGGTCGTTCCGGATGGCGTGGGGTATTTCAACAAGAACTGATGATGGATAGATAGTGTTGGCCCAAAGACCCATCACTCTAGTTTTGATGATGATCAACTCATGTAGTTATAGTTTACTAATAATCTTGTGTTTATATAGTTTCAGTTATTGATCAAGATATTAGTAGGTGTTTAGCTTCAACAAAGGAGTTTTGGAGCTTACACGTGTTGACTCAAGAGATCGCTCATTGGATCGTGTTTGGATCGAGTCGTCTTGTAGATGATGATCGACAAGAAGACTTCGGTTTGTATTTAGTGTAGATCTTGTGTAAAGATTAGATATTGTTGGATTAGATATTGTTGATATGCTCAAGTTCACATACACACAAGTTTAAAGTTTAGTTTTTCGGTTTAACCGATTTTAGATTTCTTATCAAAAACATAAATATATATTTTATATGTATATTGAATTCTATCCATATACAATATGTTTCAAAGTTGTTTCAATATCATATTTTCGTATTTATACAAGTTTTGGAGAAAACGATTTTTCGTTTCAAAATCTAAGTTTTGAAAAATACGATTTTTGTGTTTAAGCCTAATTTTCATATCACAAAAATGGTTCAAATAGTTCGTAATATGTGTTGATTTTTGGTCACACATGTTTGGTATTCAAAGATTTTACAAAACTTATTTTTGTGAAATTTATGTAATTTTATGGGATTTAATTGGCATTAAATAACCTAAGTTTTCAATCCCTTTAAACCAGCCAGACTCAGTTGGCGGTCGACCAGACGGTCGACCGATGTGCACGAAGAACGTGCACAGTCCAACCATAGAAGGCCGGTCGACCGACTGAAAGCACCCAACTCTCGGGTGCTGGCCGGTCGGCCGGGCGGTCGACCGGAGGCTCAACGGTGAGAAAAATAACCGTTGGTCGGTCCACCGGCGGTCGACCGGAAGGTCATATTTGACCTTTCCAGACTGCTAACAGGCAGATTTTTTGAGGCTATATATATGCCTTCTCTTAAGCTGATTTGAACAAGTTTTTAGAGAGCAAAAATTCTCATTTTTACAAGTGTTTTAGCAGCAAGTTTTTAAAGAGTTTTTGGGTTAAAAAGATTTATCTTTATTTGTTTAAAGTGTTGGAAAAATCAAAGAAAGAGAGTATTTGGGAATTGATTTTTGATCTTTATTTCTACATCTATCTTATGATTTTTTTCAAGTATTTTTCTTTGTTATTTTCATTCCAAATACTTTGTTTTCTCACACTTGAGCTATCATCTCTATCCTATCTATAGGATCTTGTTTTTGGTAAGAATTAGTTTGTGGTCTTTGTGATCACCAAGGTTATTTGTGGTCTTTGAGATCACCAAGAGTTGTAATCTTTCTTTGCTTTGGGTTTGTGTTCATCCCTCTTGTGTAGAGGTGATTGAGATAGTGATTTAGGTTTGTGGTTATCCCTTTTGTGAAAAGGTGATTGTGGTAGAGTTTTGGCTTAGTGTCTTATCCCTCTTGTGTGAGCTGATTGTTGTTTGGCTTAGTGCTCATCCCTCTAAGTGTAGAGGTGATTGTTGTTGTGCCTAACCTCTTGTGTAGAGGTTGTGTTGTTGGAGAGAGGAGTTGTGTACTCCTAGTTTGTATTTGCCAAATCCTCAGTGGAGGTTCCCTCTTTGGGAGGTCCTGTGTGGACGTATAGTGGAAATCCTTTTGTGTGAAGGCGGGAACGTAGAGCAGTGGCTCAAATCTCGAAACATATCTCGGTGTTTGCGTTTGATCCACTATCTCTAAACTCTCTCTCTTATATCTTGCATTGCATCATATTGTTCATATCATATATATGCTTGGTATTGTTTGTGTGCCTCACTAGTGTTGAACCAAGAGAGCTTCATATAGCACCTCAACTATTATTTAGAGAAATTTAGAGGAGATAGTCCAAAGCCCGTCACCGGAAATTCGGTTACTCTTTGTTTACACTTAGTGTGTTGCAATTAGTTTTTAATTCCGCATCAATTTGTCATTAGATTAGCCATACACCTATTCATCCCCCTCTAGGTGTATTTTCAATTGGTATCAGAGCCTACGCTCCTGTTATTAGGTTTAACCACTTAGGAGTGAGATCTTGGGTAGCTAATCTATATTTACATTTGCACACATATTTGCTTACACACACTCATGGATCATCTTGACCCTCTCATGTTTGATGCTTCCAACATCGATATATGGAAGCTTAGTATGAGTGCCTATTTAAAAAACCCTAGGTTGCATGTTTATCTTACCACTACCAAGAAAACCTATCTTGGTAATGACAAGTACATAGAGGCCAATGCACAAGCCCTATATGCATTAAAGCAAACATTAAGCAAAGATTATCTATCTATGGTTTCTCATTGTGATTCCACTTTTGCAGTGTGGAACATATTGACCTCTCCAAGTTACAAACGACAAACCACGTGGAGAAGGAATCTAGTGAGGATGAATCCGAATAAGCTTGCTACATGGTCCAAGGGAATGTCATGAGGTACATTCAGAAACTCAACTAGATGATAGTGCTATTTCTTCAGGAGATGACTATATGGATGCCGATGTTTTGAATGAAGAACTTTCTTTAGTGTGTGAAAACTTGCTTGAAAAGTACCAAGTTTTGAAAAGAAAAGCTTTAAATTAAATAAAGAAAATAAGGATTTCTGTTCAAAACTTGAATTGGTTTTGTAAGAAAGGGATGAGATTTCAAGTGAAAGGGACACATTGAATTCCCAACTTGACCTTGCTCGAAATGAAAACAAATTTTTAAAGAGTAAAAACGATTGTGATGATGTTTTGCAGAAAAATGAGGTTTTGTCTTCAAAACTTGATATTGTTTTAAAAGAGAATGAATCTTTGAAAAATAAAATTGATTTGATTTGAAAAGAGTTGGAATTTGTTTCAAAAGAAAACACTTCTTTGAAAAATGATTTAGATTCACATGTTTGCCATGCTACTATAACTTCACCATCTAGTGTATCCATTGCATGCTCCACTTTATCTTTAAGTATTAAAAATGATATATGTATGTTGAAGAAAAGTGTTGATTGTTTGGGCTCCACTTTGAGCCAATGTGCTATGGATCACAAGAAATTGGAATCCATGTTTCGCAAGAAACATGTACCACATATGCATGCACACCATACACGGCATACACATGCTTATCATGCACACACGAATAACACTATGTATGCTCATGTGTACACTTGTACACATTGTGGACGTAAGGGCCACCTTGCAAAGTTTTATTATGATAGACTACATACTTCAAATTTTGCAAATAAATTTGTTTGGGTTAGGAAAGGTGCAACCTCCATGGATCCAATAAGGTATGGATACCAAAAATCACTCTTATTTTATTTGATGTAGGTGTGGGCTCTCACTTGACGTGAGAGGTATTGGTGTCTTAATGGTGGATGCGTTTGAGCTTGATGGACACCACATTGGATGCATCACCTTTAAGGATGTTTGGTGGGAGGACCACCATGGTCTGGAGACCTAGAGATTACCCTATTGGTTTTGGTAACTATCTCTAACTCCCATTTAGTTTACATGCTTTCATATTATTGATTCTTAGCATGATTTGGTTTTTCATGTTCATTATATTAGATGCAATGTAAATTAGACATGTGATATATATAGATAGTCTTTTGAGATACACCCATGTTCATATGGATTTACATCTTTTGTCTTCCCACTATAGTTTAGGTATTGTGTATATCCTATACTAAAACATGTGCATTTAACATAATGATCATATTGGTTTATATTTTCTTCTATGCTTCATGTTTTGATTACTTGTTTTGATGTAGTTTTCATTAAAACTTGTGTCAATACTTGTACAACTAGTGAACCACATTTGATTATTATATGTTTGTGCTATGTTGCTCATTTGTACCCATTAGATGTACTTGTATAGCCTAGTTTTGATGATTCTTACATTTTAACTTGTATTCCCTATTTATGTGTATGTTTTTCATAAAAATGTATTTAGCTTTATGTATATGTTAATTTTGCTAAAACTTTAGATATACATGTCTATCCTAGAGTCACTTGCCTTTAATGCAAAATTTTTTATGGACTCATTTGTATTTGGGATATGTATGTATACTTCTAATTTAGACTAAACATACATATGCCTTGAAGTTGGTATTGTTTTGATGAAAATTAAATCTTTATGTTTTTCATATTTATAAAGGAATTTCATATGAGCTTAAATGCCTTATTTCTATGATTTTGTTGATTACATGACTTTTTACACTCTATGTTTGGTGTTTACTCATGATTTTTGTTTCATGAGGCTATATGAACTTTATTGCTATTTGAGTGTCGATGATCGTGTGATTTTCATGTTTTCATGGATTTATTCGTTGTTTATTCCTTATTTGAAGGATTTCGTACTAGTTTACAAGATTATCATAAAACTATTTGTGTTATTCTTCATTTTGGTAGTGTCTTCAATTTACAACTATTTTTAAATCCTATTTTCAAAACTTCTACCCTTAAAGGGCGGTTGGATGGGCGACCATGCCTTGTATAACCTTATTTGAAAATTTATTTAAACATGTGCATGAATAGGATGGTAGGTATGAGTTATACACTTGATCTTCAAGGATTTTTATGTTAGTATACTCATATTTGTGTTTTATATATGTATGCTTCAAATTTTAAAGAGTATCAATTTCAATTGGTATTTCCATTTTCATACATATATATGACTTGATTGTGCTTACAACATCTTTACATCTTAAAGCATAAAGTATTTCTTACTAAGCTTGCTTTAGTCCATAATGTCAATTATTTTTCAATTGGTATCATATACAAACTTATGCATTGTTTTTATTCGTATTTCATAAAGGGGGAGAATTTCGTATGTTATCTTTCAATCGGTTTTATTTTCAATTGATATCTTACTCCCACTTTCATGATGAAAAATACTTTGTTTTGATATATGCTAAAATTTTCAATATTGGTATTAATAATCTTAAATTGGTATTATCAATTTGATATCCTTATTGCAAAATGAGTTATAGTTAACCAAAATTTGGTTTTTACTTTCAAGTGGTATCAAAAATTTACTAAATATTTTCAATTGGTACAATTGATTTCAATTGGTATCAAACTTACAATGTTTCATTTTCAATTGGTTTCAAGTGGTAACCAACATTTATTTTTGTCAACTACAATTTTCAATTGGTATCTACAATTTGATTTCATTGGTATCAAAATTTATTTTGTTCACTTCAAGAAAATTCAAAATTTGTTTTATAAGTGGTTTCAAAAATGTTTTGATATGTATTCCTTATATGCAAGGTGAGCTTAACATCTTCTCTATATATAAATTCATATTGAGTGTATCTCACATTGAGGAGCTTGATCTCCCTTCTTTATGTGATACACGTGTGTAGGGGGAGCTTTACATCTCCACTTATACATTGTATATTTTACGTTATGTAGTTAAGGTCTAGTTATCTCTTTTCATGTAATGCATGTATGCAGGGGAAGTTAACTTTACGTCTCTCCTCTTCATGAATGTATATCGCATATATATCCTTATTGTTTGATTTGTTTTTTCGCCCCTTTGTTGATGAATTGACAAAAAGGGTGAGAAGAATTTGGTGAGTTATATATGCATGTTTATTTTATTTCCTCATTTATACAAAAGGGGAAAAGAATTGGTGAGTTTATGCATATATGTGTTGTTTGGTTTATGCCTTTAATTGAATATCTATTTGTTTATTGATATGCATGAGTTAAGGGGAAGCTTCTATGAAGCTTATCTTTAATCCATGCATATACAACTCCATGAGTTTTGTCATCATCAAAAAGGGGGAGATTGTTAGCCCAAACGCCCATCACTCTAGTTTTTGATGATGATTAACTCATGTAGTTATAGTTTACTAATAATCTTGTGTTTATATAGTTTCAGTTATTGATCAAGATATTAGTAGGTGTTTAGATTCAACAAAAGAGTTTTGGAGCTTACACGTGTTGATTCAAGAGCTCGCTCGTTGGATGGTGTTTGGATTGAGTCGCCTTATAGATGAGGATCGACAAGAAGACTTCGGTTTGTATTTAGTTTAGATCTTGTGTAAAGATTAGATAGTGTTGATATGCTCAAGTTCACACACACAAGTTTAAAGTTTGATTTTTTAATTTAACCGCTTTTGGATTTCTTATCAAAAACATAGATATATATTTTATATGTATATTGGATTCTATCCATATACAATATGCTTCAAAGTTGTTTCAATATCATATTTTTGTATTTATACAAGTTTTGGAGAAAACGATTTTTCGTTTCAAAATCCAAGTTTTGGAAAATACGATTTTTGTGTTTAAGCCTAATTTCCATATCACAAAAATGGTTCAAATAGTTTGTAATATGTGTTGATTTTTGATCACACATGTTTGGTATTCAAAGATCTTACAAGAACTTATTTTTGTGAAATTTATGTGATTTTATAGGATTTAATTGGTATTAAATAACCTAAGTTTTCAATCCCTTTACACCAGCCAGACTCAGCTGGCAGTCGACCGGACTAGGAGTCGGTCGACCGGACCAGTCGACCGATGTGCATGAAGAACGTGCACAGGCCAACCATAGAAGGCCGGTCGACCGCGCAGTCGACCGACTGAAAGCAACCAACTTTCGGGTGCTGGCCGGTCGACCGGAGGCTCAACGGTCAGAAAAATGACCGTTGGGTAGTCGACCGGGCGGTCATTTTTGACCTTTCAAGACTGCCAACGAGCAGATTTTTGAGAGGCTATATATATGCCTTCTCTTAAGCTGATTTGAACAAGTTTTTAGAGAGCAAAAATTTCCATTTTTACAAGTGTTTTAGGAGCAAGTTTTTAAAGAGTTTTTAGGTTAAAAATATTTCTCTTTATTTGTTTTAAAGTATTGAAAAAATCAAAGAAAAAGATAGTATTTGGGAATTGGTTTTTGATCTTTATTTCTACATCTATCTTGTGATTTTTCAAGTGTTTTTCTTTATTATTTTCATTCCAAACACTTTGTTTTCTCACACTTGAGCTATCATCTCTATCCTATCTATAGGATCTTGTTTTTTGTGAGAAAATTGGTTTGTAGTCTTTGTGATCACCAAGGTTGTTTGTGGTCTTTGAGATCACCAAGAGTTGTAATCTTTCTTTGCTTTGGGTTTGTGTTCATCCCTCTTGTGTAGAGGTGATTGAGATAGTGGTTTGGGTTTGTGGTTATCCCTCTTGTGAAGAGGTGATTGTGGTGGAGTTTTGGCTTAGTGCCTTATCCCTCTTGTGTGAGGTGATTGTCATTTGGCTTAGTGCCCATCCCTCTAAGTGTAGAGGTGATTGTTGTTGTGCCTAGCCTCTTGTGTAGAGGTTGTGTTGTTGGAGAGAGGAGTTGTGTACTCCTAATTTGTATTTGCCAAATCCTCAGTGGAGGTTCCCTGTGTGGGAGGTCCTGTGTGGACTGTACGCGCCGGAAAAAGAAATAAAGGGGTTCGCTGTAAAATTTCCTTGAATCAGATGAAAAGTTACAACAAAACTGTTTTCCTTCCAGTTACAAGGGAGGGAGGATGTTGAATCTTGAATCCTCCCTTTGTTTAAAGCTGGGTTCTTCAAGTGGCGGTGGAGAGTGAATCTTGTTCTTCGTTGACCGGATGACCGTCGGGATCGTCAGGGATCTTCTCTTTGGCTGGTAGAAGGAGTAACACAGCTCTGTCTACCAAAACTCTCAAAGAGAAGGTAGGCAAAGGGCAACTCGTACGCAGCGAGCTTGTTGAAGAGTTGAGCTCTCTCTTGCTTCTCTCTCTCTGTAGTCTGTTGTCTATCTCTGGTCTCTCCCTTTTCTCCGACGTTCTTTTTTCTCCTCTTTGTCCATAGCGACGGGGCTATTTATAGAGGCTCCAGGGGTGAACGTGCCCCCTAAAAGTGCTCCACAATGAGGGGCTAACTTCCCCGCTATGTGGGCGGTGACTGGCCCCATAACCAGGGCGGTTATAACCGAGACGCGGGCCTTGGACCCTCGCGCCCTGAGGTTGAGACGCGGGTGTCGAGCCCACGCGCCTTGATGTTGAGACGCGGGTGTCGAGCCCACGCGCCTTGAGGTTGAGACGCGGGTGTCGAGCCCACGCGCCTTGATGTTGAGACGCGGGTGTTGAGCCCACGCGCCTTGAGTTTGAGACGCGGGTTTTGGACCCTCGCGCCTTGGTGCTGAGATGCGGGTGTTGAGCCCACGCGCCTTGAGGTTGAGACGCGGGTTTTGGACCCTCACGCCTTGAGTTTGAGACGCGGGTTTTGGACCCTCGCGCCTTGAGTTTGAGACGCGGGTTTTGGACCCTCGCGCCTTGGTGCTGAGAGGCGGGTCTTGAGCCCACGCGCCTTGAGGTTGAGACGCGGGTTTTGGACCCTCGCGCCTTGAGTTTGAGACGCGGGTTTTGGACCCTCGCGCCTTGGTGCCGAGACGCGGGTGTTGAGCCTTCGCGTCTAGAACTTGAAACTCTGCTTTTTAATGGCTTGTCTTTTAGTGATTTTAGACAACCTACAGAACCCCCTCCAAAGTTTTCGATATTCCGCAGTTAACTGGGACGGATTTCGAAATACTTTGGACTCTAGCTGAATTCACCTTCATGACTGGACTGTTAATGCTCCGGGTTTGATCTTATCTGGAGTTGGTCTTCGTGAGTGTACTGTTGAACTCTTTGAGGCCACCAGAGTTGATCGTGTTGAGTGTCTAGATACACAGTCTAAACCTCCCCTATTGCTTTTAGTCTGTCATGGACGCGCTTTAAGCTAGGAGTGGACGATCATCTGCTTGTGTCAGTGTACTGTTGAACTGATTTGCAGAAGTAAGGACTGAACGCCAGTTCTTTTTGATGAGCAGAGATAGTACTGCTTTAAAGACGCGACTTTCATGGGGTGCGTCTTTTGGCAATGGAAACGCGACTGATATTTCTTCAGGCAGACGCGATGCTAGGCCAAATTGGAGGGACGCGAACTTCGGAGAGACGCGCCTCTTTGGAATAAAGATGCGACTTTCTGGACGCGGCTTTCTCATCTGCGTCTTGATGTAACTTCCCAGGCGTTAAATGCGGACTGACTTAAAGATTTCATGAGATCTTTCAAATCTTCACTGACGATTGAAAAACCGGATCGTCCGTTGTTTCCCGAAGCAGTTGTCCACGCGTTGGTTCCTCATTGGACTCAGGCGTTAATGCCTTTTAATGCAAAACCGGCGCTGGCAGTTTGAGACCAGCGTCTGCGACGCTTCCCGAAGCAACGTTCCACGCGTCAGACTCCTATTGGACTTTGACGGTCGTGCGGTCATTAAGGCCGACGGTTTTGATTAATGAACCATTAATGACAGTTATCAGGGGCTGCCTATAAATAAGGCTCACCCTCTTCCTCTTTAACAACCCAAACTTAGACTGTTTTCTTTTGATTTGCTCTGAGAAATTCCGCCTTCTTCAGAGTTTCTAACAGGGGTCTGTCTCCATGGATGAAGGTGACTCTGTGAATGAAGATGACCCAGAGCTTTCATGCTTCTGTTTGGTCTCTTCAGGAGAAAGCGTCTCTTTGATCATCTTTCATGTCCACGTTCTAATGCAGAGAGTTCAACTCTTGATAGAGGCCTCTGCGGGTATGTCGTCCCGACTTGCCATGATATTTTTAGTCCACCGAGGCTTGCACCTTGGCATCTCTTAAAGAGATATCACCATCTGGATGAAGTCTTAGTTGGTGCATTCCCCTTTTTTTTTGGAATTTTCGCCATCGACTTGAACTTCTCTGGACGCGAGTACAGAAGTCTTTGGCACTTGGCGCTGGCTTTGCTCATGAAGCTCGCGTTTTAAGGCCACTGACTTGGATGAATTCCAACTCGGGTTGAAGGTTTCAGACCCGAATCTTGCAACTCCTGTTCATCCAACAGGGAGATGGCAATTTTTTCGGCGTCTGATTTTCTGCGCGCCTTGTATCTTAGACGCGGATGTGGAATTAGGTCGCGTTTGAATTCTGTGTGTATCACAGTCTTGCTCGCGTCTGTTTCTGTTGTTGCAGGAATTTGGCTCAGCGTGCGGGTCATTCCCGCGTCTGCAGTCTTCAACAATAACCGCGTTTGTGACTTAGTTTTCTTCTGTCGAAGTATACTAAGCTCTGAATTGTCTAATTCCCTTGTTTGCTTCTTGCAGGTAGGCTTGATCATCCTTTTTCACGTTCGCTGGGCCCGTGGGAGAATATATCGGCCAGCGAACTTGTTCGATGTTCGTCCACAAGGGAAGAAATCATAGTCTCCGTCGTCCACAAGGGAAGAAATCACGATCCCTGACGGGGACTTAACCCTCGTCAAGATCTCATTGGACGCGATGCACCAGTCATGCTTGCGGGCTGGTCACGGTCACAGTGGGTATGGCGGCGAGGGGGTTACGGTGGATATAGTGGCAGATAGCATCCCCTTCCTCTCTCACCCCAGAAGTGACATGGAGGACACTCCATGTTTGTTGGATGGCCTTCTGGCGAAAGAGATGCTCATGAATGAAGGGTTGCATGGCTTTCTGCTGCCACCGGACCTCAAGAACACCTTTGCTCTTAGCTTAGTCAGCTAGGGCTCTTTCGATGTTTACATCATGCATCGTGGTGCAGCCAGCTTCTATTGTCGCCACAGTTTGGCGCTTTTCCAAACATCGTGCACTTGGAATCAGATGCGGCTTCAAGGAGTGAGTACGGCCTCTGAGAGAGAGAGAGGGACTTCTTTGTACTCCTTAATTGTAACACTCAATCTTATTGTATAAGAGAGCGTTTTGTATTACTTTCATATGCCTGGATATAAATAAAAGTGACATTTTTCTTTCTGCCTCTTTCTATTGTCTTGAACCTTTTGTCTTCAGTCAGACGCATAGAAGCAGAAGATCTTTGACTTCGTCAAAATTATGATGATAATCTTAATAAGTCAAATTTTGTAGGGAAAGATCCTATTTCAGGAACTTTCACAATACTGTCAGAGGTGTAATATTAACTTGACAGAGATGAAATAATATTTGGTGGACCTGCCACTTTATAAGAAAAGTGACAGGTGGAACACGTACCCCCAAGGAAGGTGAACTTTTATCAAGGGTTTGGGATCAACTTGATTAAGTTCAGCCGGGGAGTTGATGGAAACACTGTCAATGGTGTAGTGTTAACCTAACAATGTTTTTAGGTAGACTTGTTATTCTATTGAAGAGAATAACAAGTAAGACTAGACTCATGAGGAATCTAGGGAAGTCTTTACCGTTAGAGGTGTGATATTAACTTAACGGGTTGAAAGTAGTCTTGTCAGAAGTGTGATGTTAACTTGACAAGGATGTGAGTCAGAAGTGTAATATTAACTTGACTCAAAAGTATTTCAGTTTTGTTTTGGGAAAACTGAGAGTGTCACTGACATAGGTGTGATGTTTAACTTGACAGTGAGGATAATGCTAGAGGTGTAATATGGAACTTAGCATTGGTCATCTCGGCTTGGATAAGGAAGTCGAGGAAAAGTCATGGCCATAGGTGTATTGTTGAACTTAGCAATGACTTAGATGCTAGAGGTGTAGTGTTAACTTAGCATCATTCATTTCAGTTTCAATACGAAAGTCTGAAGGAAAGTGACTGTCAGAGGTGTAATATTAACTTGACAGAAGCTTGGTGTACTGTTTAGAAGTATAATGTTAACTTAAACAGTAATTTTGTCAGAGGTGTGATATTAACTTGACAGAAACTTGATTTGCGATATGAGCAATTTGAGGACCTGTCATTCTATTGATAAGAATGGACAGGTGGAGTTTGAAGTGCCAGAGGTATAGTGTTAACTTGGCAACAACTGTATCTTGTAGGCCTACCATTCTGTGGATGAGAATTGGTAAGGGATTTTGGAGGGGAGAGTGGAGTTGAGTCCACTTAGGATTTTTAGCAAACCCTCAGCTATCAACGGGTTTGATATGCCTTTACCAACTACGTTTGAGTTGGGCTAGCCATGCTATTCCCCTCAGCATGATGAGTTGTCGAAGACTTATGTTGGGCTTAGAAGCCAACATTTTCCTCTATCCTTAGCCGTCAGAGGCGTTGGATGTTTTAATGAAGAAATTCTTCTTGTTTTGATCAGAGGTGTACTTTTAACTTGATCGGGGGGAGGAGTACTATTAAGGATAGTACTTCTTCAAGAATCTGCCATTGATCGGCATCATGAGTGTATCGCCATTCGAGGTCATGAAGCGATATGATCCATTCGAGTAGACTGACTCTACCACAAACGGTCCTTCCCATTTGGGTTGGAATTTTTCTTTTGTCTTGTGCGTCATCACCATGGGTCTTCTGACGGCTAAGACAAGATCGCCTTTCCTGAAAGTCCGCACCTTAACTTTCTTGTTGAAGGCTTTGGTAATTCGAGCTTGGTAAAGCTCGATTTGTCGTTGGGCCTGCAAACGCTTATCGTCTAAGGCCTCCAATTCCTGGAGTCGCTGTCGATGCTTCTCCTCGGTTGTCATCTCCACTATCAAGGCGACGCGTAAAGATGGAATTTGAATTTCCAGTGGAAGTACGGCTTCACATCCATATACCAAAGAAAATGGCGTGGCTTTAGTTGGGGTTCGCACAGTTGTGCGATAGGCCCATAAGCATTCACCTTGCTTATCGTCCCAGTCTCGTTGACTTTTCGAGACGAATTTCTTGAGAAGCTTGCCAATAGTCTTGTTGAAAGCTTCTGCGAGGCCGTTAGCGGCAGGATAGTATGCCGTCGAGGACACACTCTTGTTGGCCCAAAGGCCTTCCACTCTAGTTTTGATGATGATTAACTCATGTAGTTATGTGTACTAATAATCTTGTGATTTTAGTTTCAGATCATTAACCAAGATATTAGTTGGTGTTTAGCTTCAACAAGATGTATTGGAAGCTTGCACATGTTGATTCAAGAGCTCGCGCATCAAAGATCATACATTGCACTTGCTCGGTGAATCAAGAGTTTTTGGATCGAGCCGACTTGGAGATTGCGCTCTAGCTTGGAGATTGCGCTCTACAAGAAGACATCGGTACCATAGTTTAGTTTTGTGTTTAGATCCAAATTGTAAAGATTAGAATAGTATGATAAGCTCAAGTTCACAACACACACCTTTCATGTTTTGATTTTCGGTTTTAGGTTTAACCGATCTTGGTTTTCATGAATAGATTTTTTATCAAAACAAGTTTACATGGTTTATGTATATTAGATTTGTTCTATATACATGCATGCTTCAATTGTTTAGACAAACTTTGTTTGATAATCTATTCCATGTGTTTTATGTTTTGGTATTTACAACAAAACATATTTTGGACTTAATGACAAAAATCATGATATATATATGTTTCTTGTATATTGAATTTCTATTCATATACAATATGCTTCAAAGTGTTTAAATATCATATTTTGTATCATGGATAAGTTTTAGACAATGTGTATTTTCTATTCAAAATACAAGGTTTTAGAAAATACAAGTTTTGATTTTTGATAAATATGATAAGATACAAAAATAGTTTTAATTGCTTGATATTTGAGTCAAAACTTTTATCACATGTTTATATATCAATGCAAAATGCTAAAACTATTTTTGGGGATTTTTAGTAATTTATAAGAATTTATTTGACATTAATTTTCCTCAGATTTCAGACCTGACTTTTGTCTGCCAGGCTTGGCCGGTCGACTGGTACGGTCGACCGCACCAAAGAAGCCAGTCGACCGTTCCGGTCGACCGACGTGCACGGATACGTGCACGCTGGCTGACTCTGTATCCGGTCGACCGAAGCGGTCGACCGACGGAGAGCTGTTGGCTCTCAGGAATTCCCGGTCGACCGAGGCGGTCGACCGGTAGCCACAACGGTTCAGAATTTGACCGTTGGGCGGTCGACCGGGCCGGTCGACCGGCAGGGTAAATCTGGCAAATATTCTGTAAACGGCTAGTTTTCTAAATTGCCTATAAATACCCCATTTGAGAGAGTTTTTCTCTAAGAATTTTTGGGCTAAAATTTTCTCTCTCTGGTGTTTTTGCTGCAAAAAAAAATAGGTTTTTGGATTCAAAGTGAACAATCTTTTGTGTTTTTGATTAGGGTTTGAAAAACCAAAGAAAAGGGATTTTGGGAAAGCTTTTGTTTGAACTTCTATATCTTGATTTCATTTGTTCCCAAAGGTTTTCTTTGAGTTGCTGGTTTCATATCCCTTGGTTTTCTCCACTCTTGAGCTAAAAATCTACTATCTATATCTATATGTTATTTGTGTGGAAGAAGAAGTTGTTTGTGGTTGTTGTTGTGACCACCAAGTTGTAACCCAATCTTTCTTAGCTTTGTGCTTTGTGTTGTATCCCTCTAGTTGAGAGGTGATCCTTGTATTGGTTGGTGATTGGGAGTTTGTTGTATTGGTTTGGAATTTGCCTCAAGGAGGAGGTTGTGATTGTTGGAGTTTGCCTCAAGGAGGAGGTTGTGTTGGTTGGCTTGGATTTGTGCCTCAGGGAGGAGGTTGTAAAGAGAGGAGTTGGGTACTCCTTGTAAAGGGTCCTAAGTGGACGAGCTAGTGGAAATCCTTCGTGTGTCGAAGGCGGGGATGTAGAGCTGGGTGCTCGAACCTCGATAACATATCTTGTTGTTTGCGCTTGATCCATTGGCTCTCTCTATCTCTCTCTTACTTTGTGCCTTGCCTTATTCATATTGTGCATTCATATTTGCTTGGCTTGGTTGTGTGTGAATCATTTGTTGATCACACTTGAGTGTAATTTGCATTAAGTTATTAAATTCCGCATTTAGTTCATAGATTAGCATTGTCACCTATTCACCCCCCCTCTAGGTGACTTTTCAACTCTGGATTCTGAACTTAGCGCAGAATCTCTGGAACGCCTGGCTGATGAACTGGGGTCCACTGTCATGGACAATTCGCCGAGGTACACCGAAACGGTAAATAACGTGATGTTTCACGAACTTGATCACGTTAGACGATTTTACTTCCTTCAGAGGAATAGCTTCGGCCCATTTAGAGAAATAATCGGTTATTGCCAAAACAACCGATGTCCCTTTGATGATGGTGGGCTGATAGGACCAACCACATCCATCCCCCACATTTCAAATGGCCAGGTAGAGGTCGTGGAGTGGAGGTACCCTGGTGCTTGATGGATGAAATCGCCGTGCACTTGGCAGGCGTGACATCTTTTGGCATAAGTGATGGCATCGGCAATCATCTTGGGCCAGTAGTAACCCAATCTTTGGAGTCGATGTGCCAGTTTTGGGCCAGGTTGATGGGCTCCACACATACCATCGTGGGCTTCTTTCAATACCTCTTGGGCCTCCTTTGGTGAGAGGCACCGGAGCAAGACCCCGTCATGCGATCGACGATACAATGTTCGTGTAATCGCATTGTAGTAAAATTTAGGGGCTTTCCTTCGAATGGCAGCCGCTTCCTTGGCGTCCTTAGGCAGGATGCCATACAAGACATAGTCGATATAGGGGAATCGCCAGTCTTTAAGCTCTGGCCCGGTTGACAATTCCAGCGCTTCTTTGCCTTGATACTCTCCCTTTGACTCCTGATAGTCTTCGAGGGCAGTTCTCGGGCAATATAGGTCGTGGCTGTAGACGAATACCTTCTCCATTGCTCCAGCTGGAAGAGCTAAGGAGGCCGCGAGGGACGCCAGTGCATCTGCATGCGCATTTTGCCTGCGCGGTACATGATTAATGTAGAAGTTTGTGAACCTCTCGGCCATGTGGATAGTTGCGTTGTAGTAGGGTACTAGGTCCTCATGTCTGACTTCGTACTCCCCGCGAACTTGGCTAACAATGAGTTTGGAGTCACCGTATGCCTCGAGATTTTTAACGCCAATCTCATCGGCGAACTGCATCCCAATCAAAAGAGCGTTGTATTCTGCTACATTGTTGGAACAAGGCTCAGTTAATGAGACAGCTCGGGGAATCACATAATTCTGTGGCGAGACGAGTACTACTCCTACCCCCGCTACGATGTGTCCTTTTGGGCTTGTTCTGGATGCACCGTCAAAGAAGAGTTGCCACACTTGACTTTCGAACGATGTCTGAGTTAGGCAGGCTTCAGCGACCTCATCTGGGAGATCGTCGTAAAGTTTGGTTGCCCTCGGATCTGAATGCTCAGCCAGAAATCCGCCACCGCTTGTCCTTTAATGGCCTTCTGTGGTAAAAAGTGCATTTCATATTGAGATAACAATATGGCCCATTTTGCCAGTCGGCCATTTAGCGATGAAGGTTTTGTCATGAGTAACCTCAAGGGGTTGACTTTTGATATGACATTTATGGTTTGGCCCGCCAGGTAGTGTCGCATTTTCTGAATGGCGAACACCAGTGCCAAACATTCCTTCTCGATCGGGTTGTACCGATGTTCAGCTCCGATCATTGTTCTACTCAGATAGTAGATCGCTT
The DNA here is from genome assembly GCA_038442645.1 of Agave tequilana. Lineage (NCBI taxonomy): Eukaryota > Viridiplantae > Streptophyta > Magnoliopsida > Asparagales > Asparagaceae > Agave > Agave tequilana. The sequence continues at coordinate 83,988 of JAVJIF010032566.1, forward strand.
GCTCTCGTCCTTGATCATCATGCTGAGCTAGTAGAGCTCCCAAAGAATGATCCATTGCCCGGACGTATACCAGGAAAGGTTTTCCGGATATCGGAGCTGCAAGGACTGGTGGTTGGGTGAGGTATTGCTTGATTTCCTCAAATGCTTGTTGACAAGCGTCGTCCCAAATGAACGAGACACCCTTCTTCATTAGCTTAGTGAAGGGTTGGCATCTTCCGGAGAGGTTTGAGATGAACCTATGGATGTACGCCAATCGTCCTTGCAATCCCCTGAGTTCCTTGAGATTTCTCGGAGGTTGCATCTCCTGGATAGCGCGAACCTTTTCCGGGTCCAGATGAATTCCCGTGGAGGTTACAACAAATCTTAGGAATTTGCCACTGGCCACCCCCAGGAAGGACTTGGTGGGATTCATCTTCAATTGATGAACCCGCATGATATCAAAGACAACCTTCAGGTCGGATATGTGATCGTCTTTAGTGCGACTTTTCACCGCGATGTCGTCAACATAACACTCCACCGTTTTGCGTATTTGCTGATGGAAAATGGCATTCATGGCCCTTTGATATGTTGCCCCTGCATTCTTCAGTCCGAAGGGCATAACGGTGTAGCAATATACCCCTAGAGGTGTCCTGAAGGAGGTATGCTTTTCGTCATCAGGATACATTTTAATTTGATTGTATCCTGAGAATCCATCCATGAAGGACATTCGTTCGAATCCACAAGTATTGTCAATCATGACATCTGTGATTGGCAGTGGGAATTCGTCTTTGGGGCAAGCCTCGTTTAGATCACGGAAGTCGATGCAGATCCGGATCTTCCCGTTCTTCTTGGCAACTGGGACAATGTTGGCTACCCAGTCGGGATGTTGTTCTTCCCTGATGAAGCAGAATCCATAAGTTTTCTGACTTCTGATTGAATTGCCTCCATTATTTCCGGACGGAACCGTCGCTGCTGTTGTTTGACAGGTTTTGCGTCCGGATTGATGTTGAGGCGGTGCATAGCCACTTGAGGATTAAGCCCAGGCATGTCCTCGTAATTCCAGGCGAAGACGTCTATATACTCTTGTACAAGAGATATTAGATCCTTCTTCTCCGAAGGTGACAGGCCGTCACTTATGAAGATGGGCTTAGGATTGGCCTCATCTCCTATATTGACTTGAACAACCTTGTCTTCTGTGGGTGGCTCGCGCTGTTCAAAGCGGGTATCCCAAAGAGTATTTAAATGTTTGATCCAAGGATCTGTATCAGATTGGATCATTTCTTCATCTCCGTCTTCCAGGTGGCTTGTTGAAACCATGTTCACTGAAAGTCCTCTGAAGATGTTGCCGACACTGACATCCGACTCCCACGATAACGTGCCTGAAGAGTAATTATGACCTGATGGCCCTCCAGAATCAGAGGCTGATGGGATCGGGGTCGATACATAGCCCAACCCCCGGCGCGTCCGATGATAATAATCGGGGGCTTTCCCTTCTTCTGCCCTGACGCGGGCGACAATCTCCTCAGCCTGTTCACCTTGTTGGACCAACTGCTTCCAGGTGCGGCTTTCAGCAACTCCTATTTAAGCAAGGAGTGAGGTTTGGAGATTGTGGCGGCATGTTTCACCCAGGGTGACCTGGGTCAGGCCGCTCGGACATCGGAGTGCCACATTCCGAAATCTTTCCACGAAAGATTTGACGGACTCTCCCTTTCGCTGTTTGGTAGCCAAAAGGGTGGGCATCGTGACTTCCGAGTCGTCTTCGAAGAAACGCGTTAGGAATAGCTTCTCCAAATCGCCCCAGTTCTTAATGGAGCCCTCCGGGAGTTTCATAAACCATTCAAAGGCGAGCCCTTTCAGGGTGCCAATGAACAGTCGTGCCAAGATGGCATCGTTGTCTACTACATTCCCTGTTTGGGATTTAAAGTAGTAGATGTGTTGGTTGGGTGACCCTTTCCCATCGAATGCTTGAAGGTTTGGAGCCTTGAACTTGGACGGGTATGGAACCAAGTCCCATTCAGCAGGATAGGGCCGGACCACTCCAGCTTCTTGGAGGCCTTTACGGTTGGTAAGGGCCTCGAGGCGTTGCTCCAATTGACTCATTCTTTTAGCATGAGCCTTTCCCTGGTCTTGGTCGCCCTTTACTTGCGACGAGGATTTAGACGAACTAGAAGTAGATCGCGGCCTCTCCTCAGAAGGTTCGGAAGATGAGCTTTCTCCCTTTTTCCCTTTGCCCTTCGTCTTTTTAGGAGGAGATTTCCTCCTGTCTTCGAGCAACTGTGCAAGCATCTGCTCGAGGGAGTCGATAGATTCCTGCTGAGAAAGAATCATATCCATTTGTGCCTTCTGGATTTGTTCTAAACGTCTAGCCGTTTCCTCAGGAGTGCCTATCATGTAGGCTGAGGCCTCCTTCTCAACGGAAGAGTTTGAAGCCCGTGATTCCGCTACGGCGGAGTGAGAATCATTCACTTTAATGCCATGGGCTAAGGCATTATAATCAATCGGGGGAATGGCCCCAGTCCGGGTGCGAGTGTGTTGATACACCCCTTCCGTTCAGAGTCAGACTCATCCGAGCTGACTGCAGGTTGTTTTCCCCTTGCTCCTGCTCGTCATATTCGCAGTGAGCTCCGGGTACTCAATGTCAGAGAAGGTTCTCCTTCTGTGGGAGCGCCTTCTTTTGGCTGACGGGGGAATCAGGGTCAGCTGTCTAACTAAAGACTGCTGGTGCACACCTGAACCACAACGGCACTCGGAGAGCATAGAGATGAGCCGTTGGCAGCAACATGATGAAGTGACCTGATTGGCACTTCTTTTCTTCGTCAAGTAATCCCTCAGATCCACGGGAGGGGGATCGAAGAGATTAACCTCGCAACGTCAAAGACAGGAGGCATCCATGTGCTGTACAGCCTGGACGCGGGTTTCAGGGACGCGATTTTCGCGCCACGGCTGTAAGACGCGCGTCTGGCGTCTCTGTTGGGACGAGACGCGATTGCCGCGCTGCCGCTCGGTGCGTCGGGGCAGAGACGTTTGAGAGAGGATGGGCTGTTGGGCCCCACGCCTATGGGCGCGTGCCTCTCGCGCTTGATGAGGCGCAGAGGCCTCACCTTGGCGTTTGGTGAGTTGGTCTTCAGAGGACCTAGCTTGAGGAGTCTCGCGTTTGGGCCGCCAAACGCGGACTTCACGTGCTGGACGTGGCGCGGGCAAGGCGCCAGATTGTACGTCGCGTCCAGCCTCAGTCGGACAACCAGAGGTTCCAACTTGTAGCTGACGCGCACGTCTCCTCTGTCGACGCTCAACGTTTCGGTTGCGTCGTGGAGGTGGAGAATGACCAACGACGACCTGATGCTGGACACCAGAGATTTTGACCACGCGGGTCTCCTGAGAGACGCTGACGCGTGTGTTCCGTGCTGAGCGGTTGATCGCAGCGGCAGTTGTGCCTGAGATCACGCGGGCCTTCTGAGAGGCGTTGGCGCGTGTATCTTGCTTGGCACAGTTGGCAGCAGCAGTGCCCGAGAGAACCTCGGATCGGGCTTCGGGGCCATTCCCCGTCGAGACCCTGCGGCAGACGCGGGTCTTTGGGCTCTTGGAGCCGGCAGAGAGAAACTCTTCGTATTTCGCCTGGTCGAACTCGACAATGAGTGATTCGACCATCTTTCCCTTATGAAGGACGTCATCTTGCGCCACGATTTGCTCATCAGTGACAAATGTAGTCCCTAGCGGAGTCGCCATCTCTCTTGTGCGCGCCGGAAAAAGAAATAAAGGGGTTCGCTGTAAAATTTCCTTGAATCAGATGAAAAGTTACAACAAAACTGTTTTCCTTCCAGTTACAAGAGAGGGAGGATGTTGAATCTTGAATCCTCCCTTTGTTTAAAGCTGGGTTCTTCAAGTGGCGGTAGAGAGTGAATCTTGTTCTCCGTTGACCGGATGACCGTCGGGATCGTCAGGGATCTTCTCTTTGGCTGGTAGAAGGAGTAACACAGCTCTGTCTACCAAACTCTCAAAGAGAAGGTAGGCAAAGGGGCAACTCGTACGCAGCGAGCTTGTTGAAGAGTTGAGCTCTCTCTTACTTCTCTCTCTTTGTAGTCTGTTGTCTATCTCTGGTCTCTCCCTTTTCTCCGACGTTCTTTTTTCTCCTCTTTGTCCATAGCGACGGGGCTATTTATAGAGGCTCCAGGGGTGAACGTGCCCCCTAAAAGTGCTCCACAATGAGGGGCTAACTTCCCCGCTATGTGGGCGGTGACTGGCCCCATAACCAGGGCGGTTATAACCGAGACGCGGGCCTTGGACCCTCGCGCCCTGAGGTTGAGACGCGGGTGTCGAGCCCACGCGACTTGATGTTGAGACGCGGGTGTCGAGCCCACGCGCCTTGAGGTTGAGACGCGGGTGTCGAGCCCACGCGCCTTGATGTTGAGACGCGGGTGTTGAGCCCACGCGCCTTGAGTTTGAGACGCGGGTTTTGGACCCTCGCGCCTTGGTGCTGAGACGCGGGTGTTGAGCCCACGCGCCTTGAGGTTGAGACGCGGGTTTTGGACCCTCGCGCCTTGAGTTTGAGACGCGGGTTTTGGACCCTCGCGCCTTGGTGCTGAGACGCGGGTGTTGAGCCCACGCGCCTTGAGGTTGAGACGCGGTTTTTGGACCCTCGCGCCTTGAGTTTGAGACGCGGTTTTTGGACCCTCGCGCCTTGGTGCCGAGACGCGGGTGTTGAGCCTTCACGTCTAGAACTTGAAACTCTGCTTTTTAATGGCTTGTCTTTTAGTGATTTTTAGACAGCCTACATGGACGTATAGTGAAAATCCTTCTGTGTGAAGGCGGGGACGTAGAGCAGTGGCTCAAATCTCGAAACATATCTCGGTGTTTGCGATTGATCCACTATCTCTAACTCTCTCTCTTATATCTTGCATTGCATCATATTGTTCATAACATATATATGCTTGATATTGTTTGTGTGCCTCACTAGTGTTGAACCAAGAGAGCTTCATATAGCACCTCAACTCTTATTTAGAGGAATTTATAGGAGATAGTCCAGAGCCCGTCACCGAAATTCGGGAACACTCTTTGGTTACACTTAGTGTGTTGCAATTAGTTTTTAATTCCTCATCATTTTGTCATTAGATTAGCCATACACCTATCCACCCCCCTCTAGGTGTATTTTCAGATAAGACCGCTCTCATCATGTGGATCCATGGCCTCCCAAGAATAGCAGTGTAAGGGGATAGGACGTCCGGGATGCTGAATTCCGTGAGGACATTGTATGTATCGGCACGGACCGAGAACTGAACCATACCGAAGAGCGTGCTTCGTTCCTATTGAAATCTGCAGAGAAGTGACTAGGTTTGGGAGATGATCAGTTTTCGGGCCACAATATCAATACTCGACACGTGTACAAAGTTGATTTGACCTTCCTGATAGTTAGATTGAACCGGTTTCAATTTAAATATTATTTTCTAATATTTTAGATTTTTTAGAATTTTCTTCAATTTTTCTGAATTATTTTGAAAATCTTCAAATTCGGTGTGAACCGATACCAATAATCGACTTCATGATTTTTAATTCACAAACAGAGTTGAATTTCAAGAATCTATTTTCAAATTGTTCCTCAAAATCATATTTTCTGTTTTAGCGTACTTTTAGAGATTTTTCTGAAATAATAAAAAATCTTGCCAATCCAGTGTCGACCGGTATCGCCGATCGATTTCAAGATTTTTAATTTGCAAACCAGACTGAATTTCTTGAATCCAATTTCATATTGTTTCTTAGGATAATATTTGCTATTTTTCATAATTTTTGAAAACCGTTCGGAACTAATCAATTTTTACCGAGTTAAATAATATTAAATAATTCTTTTTCTTCTTTTCTTCTTCCCCAATCCGTTTTCTTTTCCTTCTCCTGCAAGCCATCGCCCAACCCACCGCCTTCTCTCTCTTCTATAAGTCCCTCTCATTTTTCTCTCCCTGTCTCTCTCTTTAATTTTCTTTATCTAAACTCTTTCTCTCTCTCATTGTATCTCTCTCTAACTTTCTTCTCCATCTCACTCTCTATCTCTCCCGCTCACTCTCACTTTCTACTTTCCACCACGACTGCTGGTGAGGCCAGCGCCATTGCTGGCTATGCCCAGGCCGAGCGAACCTCCTCTCTTTCCCTCTTCTCTTCCCCTTTCTCTCTCTCCCTTTCTCTCTTTCTCTCTCCTTCCTCCATACCTACAGCCCAGAGCCACAAGCCGCTGCAGCCGTGCCCAGGTCGTCGCCCTCTCCCTCCTTCCTTTTCTTCTTCTTCTTTTTCTTCCTCTCCATCTCCTCCCTCCATGGCTGTGGCCGGCCCCACCTCCCCTGGGCAGCCACGTCGTCCCCGGCGAAGGCGCTACCCTACCCCTGCTTCCTTCTCCTCCTCTCCTCTCTCTTATTCTCTCTCCTTTCAATCGAATCCAAACCCAATAGCCTATTAATCCTAACCCATTAACCCAAACCCAATGACACAAAACCCATTCTCCTAAGTTTTGGGTTCAAGTTGTGAATCTGACCCGACCCGGTAGTAATCCAAATCTGATCCATTATGAAAGGTAATTTACATAAAAACCCCTAGTAAACAATAATTTATTGCAATTTGCACATTATAATTATTATTTAACCTATATTTAATGATTTTAGTGTTCAGGCGATATCTTGAGCATCCAGAATCCAATTTGGACGATTCTCAAGCTGTTGTGATCGTAGAAAAACGAGCTACTCCTTGTAATAGCTATGTGAGTAATTTTCTTTTAAAAGTTATATTTTAATGTGTTGAATGGGAATTAATTAATTAAATTGTAGTTATCGTTTAATAACTCATGTAAAGTGTATTTATTGTCCAATAAATCAGGTAAATGGTAAAACACTTTTAATAAAATAATATTTATTCATGATTCATGATTTAATATAACATATATATGAATTAATTATATCTTTTGTGACTATAAATTAAAAAAATTCATATTAATAAATAACTTAATAATTTTAATGTGGTTGTGAATGGTTTGAAGATAGATAATTGTACATAATTAATATGTGATATCGATCACGTTAATAATATTAAAACTGTTAGAACAATAATATATTGACATATGCTCATGTTACGATATTACCCTGATATGGTCACTGTTACCTGACTTACATTAGATACTGTTAATTATATATTCAGATATCACTTTACATGAGTTACCATTACTTGCATATTCATGTACTCCCGTTCACCGATACTCTATTATAATAGAACACTATTATTTCATGTACTTGTATCACCATGACACGGATATGCTATTACACCGAACACTGTTATTTCATACTTGTTACATGGATACTTTGTTACTCTGAACACTGTCATTTCATGTTCTTACTGTTATATAGACACACCCAAGTGTATGACATGCATATTTCCGGTATCACTGTTATGAATATGGTATTCTTGTTACACGAATTTACACGTATTCATGCTCATGTATTTCTGTTACATGGATGACTGTCATTTGAATATTCCTGTAATACTGTTACATGAGTATTTCTTGAATAAAGTACATGACTGATTCCTGTATCACTATTACATGATTGTTTCTTGTATTCTTGATATTGTTATAACACTCATGTCACCTAGATACCGGCAGTTGACCTAAGACGTGCGAAACTAAATGCCACACGGAATAAAATGTTTCATGTTATCTTGTACATGAATCCTGTGGGGGCCACCTCTAGAGTCCTACATCTTATGGATCATATGCCTCCTGTTTTCTGTCTCTTGTTATCTTGTTCCATGTTATTACTATTGTTCCAGTATAGTTAAATATAATAAATTATAATAAATATAATATGGGGTTGGGGGAAACTGAATGGTCGACTAGTCTTGTCCAATGGATGTCCCGGATCCATATTTATCCCACCGCAAGGGACGGTACGATTGTATATAGCTTCATGACCTCCCGTTTCTTGTTTCTTGGTCCCCTCTTATTGGAGGGCCCTGGTCACAGCAGCCAAGGGTCTGTTTAGGCCCGTGATCCAGGGTATGCACGGGGTACACCCACCTGACTAGAACTCCTTGACCTTGAGTTTCCAATTAACATAATAAAACAGTATAAACAATGGTGGCGGCATGAACGCTTGTTAATGGGTCACTCTCTTGTTTGGATAATAGTACTCGTATGTCATGTTCGAATGGGTTCGGATGGATACGAGTTTCGATATGAATTGTCAGTGGTATGAGACACTGGAAGAGATTGATTAAAATATCAGGCTGTACTGATTGTTATTATTGTATAAATAGCATAACTTGCTTGATATATGTATACTATTGTCTGATTATACTTGTTACACTTCCTGATATCTTAACCACCACCATATCATTTATACACTGTGCACTTATATAGAGACACTATTCATGTACACGTATAATCTGCATTCCGCGTATTTCCTGTCTCATGTATACTCTGTAGATACACTGTTACTATATAAGCGCCACAATGTAGTATGATTATTCTGCGTACTATATATTTACATGTTCATAGTCATCATGATACTATCATGCTACTGTTACTATTAGGTTAAACAAGAAATATAAAATAATTAAAAATCGCTGCATGTTAATTAAACACATTAATTTGATCAGGAAATCATCATATTAACGCATATGAAAAATAATATATAAATGAAATAATTCTTATTGATTATAATAACATAATCTCCCAAAATAACTTATTATTTCATTTATATATTGTATATAGTTTTATTTGGTAACACAACTCAGACATATTTATTGATATTAATGATATAAAATTGGATAATCTTGTGAAAATAACACCGTTATAATGCATGCGAGGTATACATTATTGGATAAATGCAATTATTGTAATATATTTATCGCTTGCTAGTATAATTATATTACATCACTGTTACCAAAACATGTATTATATGTTATCATGATTGTCATGCTATTATTATATATTATTACTGCTTCATTTTACCACACACTAGGTCACTTTCTAGCGACTCAGGGTTTGTATGCCCAAGTTAGAGATCCGAGATTTCGTAGTACCTAATACTCTACGGGATATTAATAGGAGACTAGGCGCCTTTATTATTTATAGGTATTTTTATTATTCAGTCTTTATGTCCTTATTTCTCTCTTTTTCTGTATATATCACGATCACTGACCCATTACGAATATTCTTGTACTTATTAAAACTAAAATTATTGTGTATATTGTGTTTATTTTCCTGTACTGAGCCTTAGCGTACGTATTTCAGGGTATTTTCGCCCCGCGTGTACGTCACCGTAGCGTCCCCGTGCTCGTGGAATCGGAGTGTCACAGATTGATATCAGAGCCTAGGTTCACACCTAATGTGGGTAAGCACCTATATCAATAGTCGAGCTCTTACCAACAGTACAACCAAATTCAGATTAGAACTCATCTGTATCTGAATTTCGGGATTCTAGTTATGAGTACAAGAATATCTCATTCCATTAATAATCCATTCCTTGTCTCCTAATATTCCCTAATTTCACTTATCATTTCAAATATTCTGATTTCTAATTACTTCTCCTTCATAATCTTGATTCCTTTCTTATTATTTTGATATCTGATACTAGTCACCCACTCCAGAGTTCGATATAGATAACAGAGTGGCGCAGCAGAAGCGTCGTAGGCCGACATCCTGATCCAGGAACTGTAAATATTGTTCTCCCACATGAATTGAAATTCCAGCACGGTTCAAAGACCCGGCCGAGTCATATCCGTCTCGGCCCGCTCCGAGACGAGTCCGAGTCACGAGTCGGTCAACTCAACTCAGAGGGAACCGACTCGACCAAGAATCAGAGTCGACTCGGTCGACTCGGCTGATTCACGGCCGAATCGATCGTGACTCAGTCGAGTCGACCGAATCGACTCCGATTCTCGGCCTAATCAGTTCGAAATGTATATTTACCAGTGACGAACGGGTATAAAGAAAAAAAGAAAAGAAAAAAAACTTACCTCTCTCTCGCTCAGATCTGGAGATCGCCATCGCTGCCCGATCGTCGCTGCTCAGATCTGGACTCCGCAGCCGCCCGATCGCCGCCGGTCGCTCCTCCCCAGCTCCAGGTGATGTTCCTCCCTCTCTCTGTCTCTTTCCCTCTCCCCCTCTGTTTCTCTCTCCCTCTCCCTCTCTTACTCGCTCTCTCTCCTCCCCTCCATCTCTCGTCTCTCTCTGTCTCTTTCCCTCCCCCTCCCTTTGTTTCTCTCTCCCCCTCGCTCTCTCACCCACTTTCTTTCTCCCCCTTTCCATCTCTCCTGTCTCTCTCTGTCTCTTTCCCCTCCCCCTCCCTCTCTCTCCCTATTTCTGATCTCTCCCCCTCTCCCCCTCCGAGGTATAAGAGAAGCAGATGATGGTAGTGGTGGCAAAAATGTGAGGGTTTTATCCAGTTCTAGTAGTGATGATGGTGAAGATGGCGATGATAATGATGACAGTGATGGTAGTAATGGCGGCAGTAGTGGTGATGACAATAATGAGAGCAACAATAGTACTGATGGAAGACTTATAGTCTTGAAGGTCATATGCAAATGTTGAGTTTGACATCAGGCCAACATTATGGTGTGACATATGTTCATGACTACAGACCACAACTTGAGAGATCTACGAGTACCAGTATCGGTTTGTCTACTTACTACAGAGATGATTATGATGATGATTTTGTATCTCATCGCAATTCAATGTGAAAAACTACATTAGTATGTATTTATGAATGTAGTTTGTACAATTTACTATATTGCGCGTGTATTTTGATATGATTTTACCGGCAACGCGTGTATTTATTTTTTCGCTTTATGTTTAGTGTGCTATGTGATATGTTTTGGGCATGTGATACATGAATGTGGATGTCTACAATTTTTTAAGATTTGTCGTGATTTTTTTCAGAATTTTTGAGCTTCTATGTAGGGGTTTGCACGTATCGCCCGAGCCTGATCCGAGTCACCGAGACCGATCCGTCTCAGTGCCCGCCGAGTCAGCGGCCAACACCGCAACTGTGAACCATGAAATTTGGGGACGAAAATTTTTTTAAATGGGGAGAGTGTAACCCCCGATTTAAGATATACGAGTTATAATATCAGTACTCGATACAGTGTACAAAATTGATTTGACCTTCAAGGTAATCAGATTGAATCAATTTCAGTTTCAAATATTATTTTTCAATATTTTAAATTTTCAGAAATTTTTGAAATTTTTCTGAATTATTTTGAAAAATCTCTGAATTCGGTGTCAACTTATACCAATAATCGACTCCATGATTTTTAATTCACAAATGGAGTTAAATTTCAAAAATTTATTTTCAAATTATTCTTCAAAATCATTTTTCTACTTTAGCGTATTTTTGAGAATTTTTGAAATAATAAAAATCTGGTCAATCCAGTGTTGATCGGTATCACCGATCGATTCTGAGATTTTTAATTTACAAACCAGACTGAATTTCTTGAATCTGATTTCATATTGTTTCTCAGGGTAATATTTGCTATTTTTCATAATTTTTGGAAACCGTTCAGAATTAGTCAATTTTTACCTAATTAAATAATATTAAATAATTATTTTTCTTCTTTTCTTCTTCTCCAATCCTTTTCTTTTCCTTCTCCTGCAAGCCACCACCCAACCCACCGCCTTCTCTCTCTTTTATAAATCCCTCTCATTTTTCTCTCTCCTTGTCTCTCTTTAATTCCCTCTATCTAAATCTCTTTTTCTTTCTCTCTCATTGTCTCTCTCTCTCTCTCTTCCCTCTATCTCACTCTCCATCTCTCCTGCTCACTCACACTCTCTTTCTCACTCTCTGCTTTCCACCATCGACCGCCAACAAGGCAGCGCCATTGCCGGCTATGGCCAGGCCCCCTCCTCTCTTTCCTCTCCTCTCTTCTTTCCCTTACTCTTTCTCTTTCTTTCTTTCTTTCTTTCCTTTCTCTTACTCTCTCTCCTTCCTCTGTACCGGTCGCCTAGAGCCACAGGCCGCCATCCTCTCCCTCCTTCCTTTTCTTCTTTTTTTTTTCTTCTTCTCTTCGTCTCCTCCCTTCCATGGTCGCGACCGACCAAGCGGAGTCGCTGCCTCCCTGGGAGGCCACATCGTCACCGACAGAGCCAGGCGAAGCCGCCGGAGACCCGCCGGCGAAGGCGTTGCCCCACCTCTGCTTCCTTCTTCTTCTTCTTCTTCTCTCTCTCTCTCTCTCTTATTCTCTCTCCTTTCAATTGAATCAAAACCCAATAGCCTATTAATCCTAACCCAAATTTTTTTTAAGGTGGAGAGAAGTGTTGGACCATTCAAAATCTTAACGAAATTAATGCTTATGTTATTGATCTTCCTGAAGATTTTGGAATTAATCCTATTTTCAATATTGAGGATCTAATAGAATAACGGGGTCCAAATTTTAACCCCAGCAGCCCATTTGTTGATGAGCCTACCCCTAAGCCATTTTCTGAGAGACCCCCATTTCCCCCCACTCTTAGATATTTGTCCTAATACAACAGAGAATATTGATAAAATCCTAGATGATGAAATTATTTCCACGAGAGATGGTAAAACTTAACGGTATTTGATACGCTGGAAAGAAAAGTCACCTACTGAGGACACGTGGCTGGATCGCAGTGAGTTGCAGCAAATTAATCCAGATCTGTTGGAGTACTATGAGAATTCCTTTACACCTAACTCGATGGAGTCGATTTCTCTCCCACCTAGGGAGAATGATAAGGACATGGCATCGACGCGTCCAAAGAGAAGATACGATCATGTGTACCAGCACATAAGGCATCGAGCTGAATATATTTGGATTTAGACAAGATTATGTTTTCAGCTGGAGTCTGTACTTTTCTTTTTAGTATTGTTTACTTTTGTTTTTTTGTTCAGTATTTTTAGTACCACATCGGTTGTGTGAGAAAACTCCAGTTATTGTAAGCCTATTTAATTGACTCTCTTGAAATAAATAATAAAATGCATTCTTGATTAAAAAAACTATCCTATTGAATTTTCAGATATTAAAATTTAATATTTAAAATTTGGAGTGTGAAATTCTAATTCGAATAGTGTGGGTGTGAAATCTCTACCATTTTATCCACTCAAATCCAAATTTCGAATCTCATTATATATCCAATTACAACTTATTTTGCAAAACCGATTCAATATTCAACTACACAAACAGCAATAGAGATCTTCCCCATCCTTCCATTGCGTGAGCTGCCAACTCCTTACATCCAATCCCAATCCAACTACCATATGAACATCTGAAGCAATCTCCAACCTCAGCCACATACTGTCACCTCCTCTCACACCAATCACTCAGTTACAGAATTTAAACCACCCTCAAATCCCAATCCTCTCTGTAATTTCAGCAGCAAGGCTTTCCCCTTTTCTTTCTGTGATTGACAACAACATAAGCAGATCAGACCATCACTGTAACGATCGCAGTCTTAATATTTCCAGTTATCACAATCATCATGGTTATCCTTAATCCAAGCGTGGGACCCATCAAGATACAACACTTCAATTTCAGCTAACGTCAGCCTACTTAAGACTTCACAATATATTTCGCTCAAAATGCATATGTGATCTCAGCATAATTTATCATATTTCCAAACATGGATCTGACAATCCGGTAGGAAACATCGCCTACACATTACTATTCCATAAAACTCCACAATATTACACAAGATTCGAGTCAGGCACCTAATAATATAAGCATTTCAATATATTACAAAAGTTCATGGCAAACATCAACATAGAAGTTTTACATAGTTTTTCTAAAACAATATATACATATCAAAAGAACATGCCAAAAGGGTGAAAATATCTCCCGCTGTCACCTATCCCGTATATTGCCATTAAGCGGGTCACTTGCCTTTATCCAAACCTGAAGGTGATTAATAAAACAGAGTGAGCTTGACAACTCAGTGAGTAAAACAGTAATTATATGCATGACCATTACGTATGCCTATTTAGGATTTATCATCAGGTTAACAATTGTAATTTATACTATTTTTGCACATTTTTGGGTATTTGCTGAAGTCCTGTCCAAAACACAGAAATTGGTGTTATTAGTTGACTTGCCCATTCCTATAGTCGACTAATACTACTATTAGTCGACTTATATTGAGGCTATAGTCGACTGGGCTCTATCCAAAAAGATATTCACTCTCTGTTGGCTGCCTGTGACTTACCTAGTCGACTACCCTATCTTGTATAGTAGACTACACTTGGTACTCGTCGACTTATAAACCATCTATAGTCGACTAAGTCTTGATCAAAAAGATGTGTGCTCTCTGTTTGCTGCTTATAACAATTTTATCTTGTATAGTCGACTACTCTAGATACTAGTCGACTTATCACCATCTATAGTCGACTAATTATGGCTAAAAGAAGATGCCCACTCTCTGTTTGTTGCCTGTAACTAATTCTAGTCGACTAACCTATCTTATATAGTCGACTAGTGGTGGTTTCCAGAGACTTGTGTACCTGTATTTCACATCTATAGTCGACTTGGCCCATGGGTTAGTCGACTAATCTAGTTAGAATTTGCCTATACCAGTCGACTCATCACATAGTCTAATGTTTAAGGATTTTATATAGTTTTAACATGCAATTTCTATCTTAACCCTATTAACACACTTGTTAAACATAAAATTGGACTCCCCTTCGGTCATCTCCGGTTAAACCCGGTCCCTTCCTCCTATACGTTATTCAACGTAATATTCTCCCCTTCGATCACCTCCGGTTCAACCCGATCCCTTCCTCCAATACGTTATCATAATATTCTCCCCTTCGGTCACATCCAGTTCAACCCGGTCCCTTCCTCCAAATATGCAATAATCATATCCTTCATGTAATAACAAAATGCAAGGAATCATAGAGCAATGACAACATAATAATTTTCATAATTTCTACTTTACATCATGCTAACATTATGAAAGTCATTAACATGTATAAATAACCACTTGCTAAATTATCAACATGCGAGCCTATTCAAGATAACCAACATATTATGTCACCTTAACATATGCGTAGCCATATATATATATATGCATAGCATCAAGTATTATATTTATCCATAGAACTATTTCTTCTAAAAAGGCATGTGGTTGACTACCATGTATACACAGAATAAAATTTATCAATCATGCACAATGGTAAGCATATATGAAAATAGCTACAACATGATTACCATAAGGTTATTTATAATGTACACATAATGTAACGCCCCGATCCGGCGGGTACGGAGACGTTACTGCGACGTATATACGCAGGTCGGAAATACCCTCACGTATATACGCTAAGCATCAGTACAGGCAAGAATCAGAGTACGGAAGCAAGTGGTGCATTATACATTCCAACACATGAGTACAATTACAAAGTTATCACCAGAGGTGATCCAATATTACATGAATATTACATCACTGATGTGCGCAATTGCGAGATTACAAGGAGGTGCACAAGATGAACAGTACAAAATGCACTCGCGAGTTTATAAAGGGAAAACTCGAGAGGCGCACAGGGGGCCTGGAAGGATAGAGCTCTGAACGGTCAGCTGGAGATCCATGCTACCGCTGCGCCACTCTGATCAGCAACCGGGAGAATCCACACGCTCCAAGCTCCATGACCTGGACATGAGGATCCAGGGGAGTCAGATGAAACTCCCCAGGCGAGTGGTGAAGCAAAAGCCAAGTGGCGAGCAAGGGTAAGTATATGTAAAGCGATAAAACCAAATAAAGCCGAGGACGAGCAAATCTGGTTGTATGGTTTCAGATCACGGCTTCATAAGACTAGTACGTCGAAGGAATAATCCAAACAAGTAAACCCTCATCTATATACCTTTGTCTCATGTCACCATAATCCAAGCACATACAACCCGACTGCACTCAGGGCATGATAAGAAAATGAACAGGAGGCAGATGGATACAAGGGATAAAGCAGAGCATGAGCAGCTAATATAATAATAACCATAAAACCGAAAATCCGATGTAAAATCCAGGACAAGCAAATATGGTAAGGCATATCACAGATTCATAGCCGTTTAAGTTGCAGGCTTCAGTATGCGTCCTATTCCACATACCTCTACTTACAACTTAAAGAGCAGGTTATTATCTTGACACTTTATTATTACTCGTCTTACCCTGATATCTAGCTATGTGAACTAGCGTCCCAACACACATAGATCCATATCCGAGTAAAGCAAGGTTGTTATTGGAAACCAGCGGGGGTATCAACGAACTATGTTTACAGTGGGTCCCGTACATACCCGGGACCACGGCCCAGGATTGTTCCGTTGCTTGGTGGACGGAACCAGCCGCAAGGCTAACAGGAGGGACTTATGTATGCCCTTATCATGATGGTACCAGGAAGGAGGGAGCCAGCACTCCCCTCGGTCGCCTGGAGGCCCACAGGTCAGACCGGAAGTTTTAGTTGCACAACATGCCTAATACCACTGTAAACACGAACACATATTGATAGCCGCAAGTTTCCCCCGACCCGATGCAAGTTGTTCCTTTTATGAATTATTAGATGATTATCAGATTCCGGGAATGAGCAAGAGCAAGTCAGGAATATCAGGAGTACTGTACGTACTATAAAGTATCACATGTGTAACAGGAGTACATTTTGTACTATCAAGATGTCAGGTCATCATTCCCGTTATCGTGATAATCATGAGAGTCAAGTATATCATGCTGGGTGTCAAGTGATAGCATGACAAGGTGGTGATATTAGACAGGCAACCAGTCATGTCAAGAGATTGATATTAGTCCGGTGGCAAGTCACGACATAACAAGGGGTCTTGCCAAGTAGTAGCATGTCAGGTGCTAGATGGTAACAAATCAGTTGCCAGGTGATATACATGTGTTAAATAGTAGCATGAAAATGACAAGTAGTATAAACAGGTGACAGACATTAGCATGTAGATGGTAAGTATCAAGCAAAAGCATATCAAGTTTGTTAAGTAACAGAATAATAGTTGAACACAATCAAAGAAGGTGTTAGTTCCAAACAGCATAAATCATGAAGAATACAAGTCGACCGATGAAAATAGGAAAGTCCAAAGGAAGCGAGAACACTCGCTTAACCAATAAAATAGTAAGGCAAGAGGATAGCGAGATCACTCGCCTAAATCTTAGTGAAATCTCTGATATCCGGAATCCAGGAAATCGACGCGTCAGTGCGTTAGAGAGAAAGTAAGGGAGAAGTCCAGGGAGAGAGAAGTACATGGAATTGGAGTGTGCACAGGGAAACGCGGGTTTGAGCATGGGATGCGAGGGTCGCAGACGCGGGAATCGCATCGCGGGAAATACCAGACGCAGGAAATAGCAGACGCGGAAGTCACAAACGCGGGAGTCGCGTCGCGAAGGTGCCACAAACGCGGGTTCGAGACCCGTGTTCAAATCAGGACGCGAGGAGAACGCGGACGCGAGTATAAACTCTGCATCACGACAAAATGAATAGAACACAGACGCGGGCATGGGATCTGCGTTAGGAAACAAACAGAGAGAAGGGAAGGTGATATTCGTTAAGTGACAAGTCTTGTAATAACAATATATGATGCAAGTCCCGAGGATAAGATCCATATAGAAAGAAGTGTTTAACCACGGCAAACAGTCAAGATTAGTCGACTAGGGAGATATAGTAGTCGACTAATGAAAGAGTTAGTCGACTATAGATAAGGGACAAGTCGACTAATAGGACTGCGTTATGGGAGAGCTGCGTTTCAGGAAGAAAGTTAGTCGACTAGGGGTAAATGTCAAGTCGACTGATGAAGTCCGCGTCTCAGAGATCCGCGTCTTCAGGAAGAAAGTTAGTCGACTAGGGGTAATGAGTTAGTCGACTAGTCAAGGCCGCGTCTTCAGAAGAAAAGTTAGTCGACTAGGGGTGATTGCCAAGTCGACTAGGAATGCTGCGTTTCCAAGAAGGGCGCGTTTCAGAAAAGAGTTAGTCGACTGGGGGAAACATGCAGTCGACTAACAGAGTTGCGTCTCAGAAATAGGACTGCGTTTCAAAGGGGCTAGTCGACTTATGAATTGGTCAAGTCGACTAATACTGCCAAACAGTGAGCAAGACTAACTTTGGAAGTTATGGTTTGTTGATATGCAAATACAAGTTAACTAAGTCTTTGGCGAGGAAAATCACTCGCCTAAAGGTGATCCTTGCTGCGTCCAACGAAGGGAAGTTCGGCCCCCAATCCAAAAGGAGGGTACCGGCCCTAAGTCTTGCCGCCGGAGAAGAACGCGGCCCCAATCCAAAAGGAGTGGCCGGTCTTCACAAGGTGATGGAGAGAGGTTGAAGGTGCAAGTCTAGTTCACTTTGCCAAATGGGATTTTGCAAACGGTGCCACGGGGAGCGACGAGTTGGCTAGTATGAAAGAGCTCGCCGTGGAGGTGAAGATGGTATACTTGGTGGTGGCCAAGGAGGTGTAGGTGGTGGTGGAGATGGTGGTGAAGTTTGGTGGTGGAGATGGGTTCTTGGTGTTAAGAGAGGAAGAAGAGGGTGATATGGATGGTTGGAGTTGGTGCCTTTGTTGTTGGAAAGGTGGAGGAGATGGAGAAGGAAGAAGTGGTGGTGTTGGTGGTGAAAATGGAGATGGAGAAGGTGGAGTATGGTGGCCAAAGGAAGCAAGAGGTTGTCTTCCTTGCTCTCTGTTGGTGGTTGCAGGAAACAAGGAAGAAGAAGAAGATAAATGAAAGAGAGAGAAGGAGTGGGGTGATTTATATAGTGGGGAAGTAATGATTGCAAGTTTGACTTTGGAAGCCAAGGAATGAAACTTGCGTTTCATTGGAAGGAGATGGGCTGCGTCTCAACAAAATGGTTGGCTGCGTTTAGGCCAAAATGGGCCAAACGCGGGAATCAAGGCTGCGTCCAAGGAAGATGCCAAGCTGCGTTTCACAAAAGGACAAAAGTCATGATGATTTGATGGGAGTTGATAGCAGCGCATTAAATGCAGCATAGGGAGGTGAGGAGAGGTTCTCTGCATTAAATGCAGAATCCCAGGAGTGAAGCTCGCGTTTGGCGAGAAGAGAGAAAAAGTGAGAAAATATCTGGACACTATTCCGGTATCTGGGAAAACACCGAAAACTTCGGAAAAGTCCCAAAAATAAAGTAACTTGAAAAGCTTCACAAAAATTCTCAAAAATAATAAATATTATAAAATGATTCTTGGTGAAATCGGTTTTCAGGAATTCAATCTCATTTTCAAATAAAAAATCATAAGGTCAACCGTCAATACCGGTCTACACCGGGTCGGCCAGATTTTGATAAAATCTGAAAAATCTCAGAAAATGTCTGAAAGAAGAAATTATAATTCTAAGAAGTAATATGAAAGCGGAATCTAGAAATTTGATCCCAATTGTAAATTAAAATTCCTGGAATCAACCAGGGATACTGGCCGACACCCAATCCAGTGAAATTTTGATAAATTTAGAAAATTCTTAGAAAAAGTATTTAGATAGAAAATGTGATTTTAGAAGTTACTGGAAAGCCGTTTCTTGAATTCAACTCCGTTTGTAAATTAAAAATCTGAGAATCGATCAGTGGTATCGGTCGATACCGGTTTTGAAGAATTTCAACTTAATTCAGGAAAATCCCAGAAAATCATAGAAAATCTAAAATATTAAAAAACGATGTTTAAAACTAAAATCGGTCAAATCGGAATAACAAAAAGATCAAATCGAGAAATTTACTAGGATCGAGTTCCCGGTTCAGACTAAGGCTGACTCCGAGTCCACGAATCCAGATCCAAGGCAAAACGATCATGCGAACAATTCATAATACAAAACAAATACAGGAAGTAAATCAAAAATACGATCAGAAAATATGAATACGCAACTAAGTACGTATTCCGGGAACGGGGTGTTACACTCCATCCACCTTACAAAAAAATTGCGTCCTCGCAATTTCGATAAGGGGTGAAATGAACACAAAGATAGGAATGAGGATTATGCCAATCAAGATATGGATAACTATGAGCTGTCCTCCCAGACTGAACGGCTAACTCAAGACAGAGGCATCCGCCCTTCTGCCGTGTATACATCCTCTGACGGTGCCATACTGATCTGATGTCTGCTCATAAGGGAACGCTGTCAGAACTTCAAAAGACTACCCCATTCTGAATGATTTACGGTGAGCTGACTTGGTAAGATAATCAATAACACTTCGATCAGACTGTGAGCCAAAAATGATGAAATCCTTAGTGTTGGAGTCCATAATATAATATAAAACCCTGCATGGTAAGATGTTATCCTTTTGCAGTAGAATCACTGACGGGCTGCATACTGGGCTTTGCTAACTCTGAAAGACGTAGCCAAGAATATTAAATAACTGTGAAGAATTCGGAATACTGGCTTATGAATGATAACCCGACTGCAGGTGGAACATGTAGAAGATAATCTGAGTCCTGCAAGATTGTGGAATGGATCATTGACAAGGGTCATGGAGATAGCTCAGATATAGTGATGAAACTCTGTTCAACAGGTCCATGAAAGCACGCTGGGCAGAAGAAATCCGAGGAATGGCTAGAGTGCTAAACACTGAAGGGACTAGCCACGAATGAAACCAAGCCTAGATGAGGTCATCGCGTAACACAGCTCAGGTGTTAAGCATTAGGGTGCGGCGAAGCTAACGCTCTGCGAGGCTCGCATGTGGCGAAGCTCACGCGGCGAAGCCAGCGCGTAACACAACACTAAATGCTAAGCACCAGGGTGCAGCGAAACTCACACCTGGTTAGGTTCACGGATGACTAGAACACGACCCTCGCTTAGCGAGGCTAGCGGAGCCTTTGGTCCACCAAATCAATAAAAACTGCCAGGAGTCATTGGCTCTGAGAACACGATCAAAAATTATAATAATCGAAGCGTGTCCCGAATACTGTCTTCTAAATAATATCCTGACCGCAAATCAGCTCTGAGAATGCCCGAGTTCCCTGAACATAGTTGAAGAAATCATGATCGCTATTGAGGGTAATAGAAATGAAAAATATCATAATTCTGTTTGCTAGAAGTCCTTATTCTGAAACACTGATCTGTACTGGCACTCCTCGTGTAATGATATAGTCTAACTGATTATATAAGTGATAGCTACTCCGCTAGATGTACTGGTCTCCCGTGATGTATCCATAAATATAAGAATATAACGCGGGGTCGAAGATCTGTCTAATATAAGACAATGTGATATACCAGAGTCAAGGAATGCCAGAACATAATGAGAACGAACCATATCTGTCCTGCTGTTACCTCACTAGTCAACACATATCTTAAGTTGCATAAAGATCATAAAAATCAGAATAGCAAAAATAAAAGAAGTAGGAATCATGAAATAGGGAGAGAGATAGGAAGGACTAGGATTGATGGTGATAGTGCAATGAGGAGGATATGATATAGAGAATTTACCAACTCCCGGACATGCAAAAAAATGGGGATAAATAGTTACGGTCAGTACTGGGTTCCCCCTTCAGATATTGAGCATCCCTTCCTGTTCTCACCCCATCATATAGAACATCCGGACTTCCTCTTTCGTCAGATTATATGTTTGCCTCCCTTCATCATGTGCCCTAGTTCTCGGTCTCTTTTGTATATGACTCCATGCTGGATGCTGGGGATGAAGTGAGGTTACTCTGACAGTAGGTCCTGGATTCCCTCACAACGGTGATACTGGAAGAGTTGATCTGATCGGTGTAATGTTCTCTGCTTTCTTGAACAGACAGTCACTTTTCAACTAATCTCTGAACCCGCGTACGACATAATTCGTAACCTTTCTGGTGGTTGTGTTGTAGGTGCCCGGCTTCAGACAATATCCGCATATCATATGTTAAGGGCAAGGTTGGAGGGATGGCTTAGCTAGTAGGGCATCCAGAGGCCTGTCTGAGCCTTCAACTTCCATCAATTAAGAGGGTCTCTTCACCAACTTCATCTGCAACTCATCCTAATCTTTCTTCTCTGGGTCCATTCCACTTCCCGGATGATGCCAAAAGAACTTGAGAATACTCCTTGGGCTGCTTGGGGATAAAAACATCCTGCTCTTCATCTTCATTTCTCACTTAAGATATTGCTTGCTCGGTTCTCCTCGTCGGCCACCATGTAAAACACCGACCGACTCTGCCTTAGGAATTTTGCAGTGTACTGATTTACAATCCAATCTCCCTACCGCAATTTGATAAATCATTCTTTCATTTCTTCCTGGGCTATTACAGAGAAGAATCTTCCTATAGAAATCCTTCGAGAACTAGTCCCAAGTGTTGGGCTTTCCCAGTCTCGCTGCTTCCGCCAACTACTACATCCAGGCTACATCTTCTAACTGAATCTTGATCATTTTCACCTAGTTCTCGTCAGGGACCCAAGTTGACTTAGAAGATCCATCAGGTTTACTGACCCCTGCTATGCATCCAGGGCTTCTCCATGCTTGAAAAGATTGCCGGCTGTAATTTCCTGAAATCCAACATGTCGCCTGGCTTCTGTTCCCGGAGTACAACCAATGATCCTTAGTGCTGGTGCGGGACCTTCGTCTGTACTTGATCGTGTCTCATCATATCTTGCAGAAATAGTCTCAAATCAAGATTTTCTCCGTTAGGGTTACCCTAGGAAGAACCAGAACCGTTATGATTTCCCCATCTTTTCATGTCCGAGTTGGTCCAAGAATAACAAGAAACTGAAGTATGAAAGGATGGGAGAACTTCAGAATTCAAGGATAAGATTATCAAGAGAGAATGGATAACTTTGTACTTATAGTTGGATTGTATAACCAAGACTCATGCACTCCAGTTGCAAATTTCTTTACCATTAATTTGCCGACTGGTTGTACTGAGGATGTAAGAGCCTAGGCTCTGATACCAACCTGTAACGCCCCGATCCGGCGGGTACGGAGACGTTACTGCGACGTATATACGCAGGTCGGAAATACCCTCACGTATATACGCTAAGCATCAGTACAGGCAAGAATCAGAGTACGGAAGCAAGTGGTGCATTATACATTCCAACACATGAGTACAATTACAAAGTTATCACCAGAGGTGATCCAATATTACATGAATATTACATCACTGATGTGCGCAATTGCGAGATTACAAGGAGGTGCACAAGATGAACAGTACAAAATGCACTCGCGAGTTTATAAAGGGAAAACTCGAGAGGCGCACAGGGGGCCTGGAAGGATAGAGCTCTGAACGGTCAGCTGGAGATCCATGCTACCGCTGCGCCACTCTGATCAGCAACCGGGAGAATCCACACGCTCCAAGCTCCATGACCTGGACATGAGGATCCAGGGGAGTCAGATGAAACTCCCCAGGCGAGTGGTGAAGCAAAAGCCAAGTGGCGAGCAAGGGTAAGTATATGTAAAGCGATAAAACCAGATAAAGCCGAGGACGAGCAAATCTGATTGTATGGTTTCAGATCACGGCTTCATAAGACTAGTACGTCGAAGGAATAATCCAAACAAGGAAACCCTCATCTATATACCTTTGTCTCATGTCACCATAATCCAAGCACATACAACCCGACTGCACTCAGGGCATGATAAGAAAATGAACAGGAGGCAGATGGATACAAGGGATAAAGCAGAGCATGAGCAGCTAATATAATAATAACCATAAAACCGGAAATCCGATGTAAAATCCAGGACAAGCAAATATGGTAAGGCATATCACAGATTCATAGCCGTTTAAGTTGCAGGCTTCAGTATGCGTCCTATTCCACATACCTCTACTTACAACTTAAAGAGCAGGTTATTATCTTGACACTTTATTATTACTCGTCTTACCCTGATATCTAGCTATGTGAACTAGCGTCCCAACACACATAGATCCATATCCGAGTAAAGCAAGGTTGTTATTGGAAACCAGCGGGGGTATCAACGAACTATGTTTACAGTGGGTCCCGTACATACCGGGACCACGGCCCAGGATTGTTCCGTTGCTTGGTGGACGGAACCAGCCGCAAGGCTAACAGGAGGGACTTATGTATGCCCTTATCATGATGGTACCAGGAAGGAGGGAGCCAGCACTCCCCTCGGTCGCCTGGAGGCCCACAGGTCAGACCGGAAGTTTTAGTTGCACAACATGCCTAATACCACTGTAAACACGAACACATATTGATAGCCGCAAGTTTCCCCCGACCCGATGCAAGTTGTTCCTTTTATGAATTATTAGATGATTATCAGATTCCGGGAATGAGCAAGAGCAAGTCAGGAATATCAGGAGTACTGTACGTACTATAAAGTATCACATGTGTAACAGGAGTACATTTTGTACTATCAAGATGTCAGGTCATCATTCCCGTTATCGTGATAATCATGAGAGTCAAGTATATCATGCTGGGTGTCAAGTGATAGCATGACAAGGTGGTGATATTAGACAGGCAACCAGTCATGTCAAGAGATTGATATTAGTCCGGTGGCAAGTCACGACATAACAAGGGGTCTTGCCAAGTAGTAGCATGTCAGGTGCTAGATGGTAACAAATCAGTTGCCAGGTGATATACATGTGTTAAATAGTAGCATGAAAATGACAAGTAGTATAAACAGGTGACAGGCATTAGCATGTAGATGGTAAGTATCAAGCAAAAGCATATCAAGTTTGTTAAGTAACAGAATAATAGTTGAACACAATCAAAGAAGGTGTTAGTTCCAAACAGCATAAATCATGAAGAATACAAGTCGACCGATGAAAATAGGAAAGTCCAAAGGAAGCGAGAACACTCGCTTAACCAATAAAATAGTAAGGCAAGAGGATAGCGAGATCACTCGCCTAAATCTTAGTGAAATCTCTGATATCCGGAATCCAGGAAATCGACGCGTCAGTGCGTTAGAGAGAAAGTAAGGGAGAAGTCCAGGGAGAGAGAAGTACATGGAATTGGAGTGTGCACAGGGAAACGCGGGTTTGAGCATGGGATGCGAGGGTCGCAGACGCGGGAATCGCATCGCGGGAAATACCAGACGCAGGAAATAGCAGACGCGGAAGTCACAAACGCGGGAGTCGCGTCGCGAAGGTGCCACAAACGCGGGGTTCGAGACCCGTGTTCAAATCAGGACGCGAGGAGAACGCGGACGCGAGTATAAACTCTGCGTCACGACAAAATGAATAGAACACAGACGCGGGCATGGGATCTGCGTTAGGAAACAAACAGAGAGAAGGGAAGGTGATATTCGTTAAGTGACAAGTCTTGTAATAACAATATATGATGCAAGTCCCGAGGATAAGATCCATATAGAAAGAAGTGTTTAACCACGGCAAACAGTCAAGATTAGTCGACTAGGGAGATATAGTAGTCGACTAATGAAAGAGTTAGTCGACTATAGATAAGGGACAAGTCGACTAATAGGACTGCGTTATGGGAGAGCTGCGTTTCAGGAAGAAAGTTAGTCGACTAGGGGTAAATGTCAAGTCGACTGATGAAGTCCGCGTCTCAGAGATCCGCGTCTTCAGGAAGAAAGTTAGTCGACTAGGGGTAATGAGTTAGTCGACTAGTCAAGGCCGCGTCTTCAGAAGAAAAGTTAGTCGACTAGGGGTGATTGCCAAGTCGACTAGGAATGCTGCGTTTCCAAGAAGGGCGCGTTTCAGAAAAGAGTTAGTCGACTGGGGGAAACATGCAGTCGACTAACAGAGTTGCGTCTCAGAAATAGGACTGCGTTTCAAAGGGGCTAGTCAACTTATGAATTGGTCAAGTCGACTAATACTGCCAAACAGTGAGCAAGACTAACTTTGGAAGTTATGGTTTGTTGATATGCAAATACAAGTTAACCAAGTCTTTGGCGAGGAAAATCACTCGCCTAAAGGTGATCCTTGCTGCGTCCAACGAAGGGAAGTTCGGCCCCCAATCCAAAAGGAGGGTACCGGCCCTAAGTCTTACCGCCGGAGAAGAACGCGGCCCCAATCCAAAAGGAGTGGCCGGTCTTCACAAGGTGATGGAGAGAGGTTGAATGTGCAAGTCTAGTTCACTTTGCCAAAATGGGATTTTGCAAACGGTGCCACGGGGAGCGACGAGTTGGCTAGTATGAAAGAGCTCGCCGTGGAGGTGAAGATGGTATACTTGGTGGTGGCCAAGGAGGTGTAGGTGGTGGTGGAGATGGTGGTGAAGTTTGGTGGTGGAGATGGGTTCTTGGTGTTAAGAGAGGAAGAAGAGGGTGATATGGATGGTTGGAGTTGGTGCCTTTGTTGTTGGAAAGGTGGAGGAGATGGAGAAGGAAGAAGTGGTGGTGTTGGTGGTGAAAATGGAGATGGAGAAGGTGGAGTATGGTGGCCAAAGGAAGCAAGAGGTTGTCTTCCTTGCTCTCTGTTGGTGGTTGCAGGAAACAAGGAAGAAGAAGAAGATAAATGAAAGAGAGAGAAGGAGTGGGGTGATTTATATAGTGGGGAAGTAATGATTGCAAGTTTGACTTTGGAAGCCAATGAATAAAACTTGCGTTTCATTGGAAGGAGATGGGCTGCGTCTCAACAAAATGGTTGGCTGCGTTTAGGCCAAAATGGGCCAAACGCGGAATCAAGGCTGCGTCCAAGGAAGATGCCAAGCTGCGTTTCACAAAAGGACAAAAGTCATGATGATTTGATGGGAGTTGATAGCAGCGCATTAAATGCAGCATGGGGAGGTGAGGAGAGGTTCTCTGCATTAAATGCAGAATCCCAGGAGTGAAGCTCGCGTTTGGCGAGAAGAGAGAAAAGTGGGAAAATATCTGGACACTATTCCGGTATCTGGGAAAACACCGAAAACTTCGGAAAAGTCCCAAAAATAAAGTAACTTGAAAAGCTTCCCAAAAATTCTCAAAAATAATAAATATTATAAAATGATTCTTGGTGAAATCGGTTTTCAGGAATTCAATCTCATTTTCAAAATAAAAAATCATAAGGTCAACCGTCAATACCGGTCTACACCGGGTCGGCCAGATTTTGATAAAATCTGAAAAATCCCAGAAAATGTCTGGAAGAAGAAATTATAA
This sequence comes from Agave tequilana, assembly GCA_038442645.1. Taxonomy (NCBI): domain Eukaryota; kingdom Viridiplantae; phylum Streptophyta; class Magnoliopsida; order Asparagales; family Asparagaceae; genus Agave; species Agave tequilana. Next base: position 110,885 of record JAVJIF010032566.1, read on the forward strand.
TTCTAAGAAGTAATATGAAAGCGGAATCTAGAAATTTGATCCCAATTGTAAATTAAAATTCCTGGAATCAACCAGGGATACTGGCCGACACCCAATCCAGTGAAATTTTGATAAATTTAGAAAATTCTTAGAAAAAGTATTTAGATAGAAAATGTGATTTTAAGAAGTTACTGGAAAGCCGTTTCTTGAAATTCAACTCCGTTTGTAAATTAAAAATCCGAGAATCGATCAGTGGTATCGGTCGATACCGGTTTTGAAGAATTTCAACTTAATTCAGGAAAATCCCAGAAAATCATAGAAAATCTAAAATATTAAAAAACGATGTTTAAAACTAAAATCGGTCAAATCGGAATAACAAAAAGATCAAATCGAGAAATTTACTAGGATCGAGTTCCCGGTTCAGACTAGGGCTGACTCCGAGTCCACGAATCCAGATCCAAGGCAAAACGATCATGCGAACAATTCATAATACAAAACAAATACAGGAAGTAAATCAAAAATACGATCAGAAAATACGAATACGCAACTAAGTACGTATTCCGGGAACGGGGTGTTACACTCCATCCACCTTACAAAAAAATTGCGTCCTCGCAATTTCGATAAGGGGTGAAATGAACACAAAAGATAGGAATGAGGATTATGCCAATCAAGATATGGATAACTATGAGCTGTCCTCCCAGACTGAACGGCTAACTCAAGACAGAGGCATCCGCCCTTCTGCCGTGTATACATCCTCTGACGGTGCCATACTGATCTGATGTCTGCTCATAAGGGAACGCTGTCAGAACTTCAAAAGACTACCCCATTCTGAATGATTTACGGTGAGCTGGCTTGGTAAGATAATCAATAACACTTCGATCAGACTGTGAGCCAAAAATGATGAAATCCTTAGTGTTGGAGTCCATAATATAATATAAAACCCTGCATGGTAAGATGTTATCCTTTTGTAGTAGAATCACTGACGGGCTGCATACTGGGCTTTGCTAACTCTGAAAGACGTAGCCAAGAATATTAAATAACTGTGAAGAATTCGGAATACTGGCTTATGAATGATAACCCGACTGCAGGTGGAACATGTAGAAGATAATCTGAGTCCTGCAAGATTGGTGGAATGGATCATTGACAAGGGTCATGGAGATAGCTCAGATATAGTGATGAAACTCTGTTCAACAGGTCCATGAAAGCACGCTGGGCAGAAGAAATCCGAGGAATGGCTAGAGTGCTAAACACTGAAGGGACTAGCCACGAATGAAACCAAGCCTAGATGAGGTCATCGCGTAACACAGCTCAGGTGTTAAGCATTAGGGTGCGGCGAAGCTAACGCTCTGCGAGGCTCGCATGTGGCGAAGCTCACGCGGCGAAGCCAGCGCGTAACACAACACTAAATGCTAAGCACCAGGGTGCAGCGAAACTCACACCTGGTTAGGTTCACGGATGACTAGAACACGACCCTCGCTTAGCGAGGCTAGCGGAGCCTTTGGTCCACCAAATCAATAAAAACTGCCAGGAGTCATTGGCTCTGAGAACACGATCAAGAAATTATAATAATCGAAGCGTGTCCCGAATACTGTCTTCTAAATAATATCCTGACCGCAAATCAGCTCTGAGAATGCCCGAGTTCCCTGAACATAGTTGAAGAAATCATGATCGCTATTGAGGGTAATAGAAATGAAAAATATCATAATTCTGTTTGCTAGAAGTCCTTATTCTGAAACACTGATCTGTACTGGCACTCCTCGTGTAATGATATAGTCTAACTGATTATATAAGTGATAACTACTCCGCTAGATGTACTGGTCTCCCGTGATGTATCCATAAATATAAGAATATAACGCGGGGTCGAAGATCTGTCTAATATAAGACAATGTGATATACCAGAGTCAAGGAATGCCAGAACATAATGAGAACGAACCATATCTGTCCTGCTGTTACCTCACTAGTCAACACATATCTTAAGTTGGCATAAAGATCATAAAAATCAGAATAGCAAAAATAAAAGAAGTAGGAATCATGAAATAGGGAGAGAGATAGGACGGACTAGGATTGATGGTGATAGTGCAATGAGGAGGATATGATATAGAGAATTTACCAACTCCCGGACATGCAAAAAAATGGGGATAAATAGTTACGGTCAGTACTGGGTTCCCCCTTCAGATATTGAGCATCCCTTCCTGTTCTCACCCCATCATATAGAACATCCGGACTTCCTCTTTCGTCAGATTATATGTTTGCCTCCCTTCATCATGTGCCCTAGTTCTCAGTCTCTTTTGTATATGACTCCATGCTGGATGCTGGGGATGAAGTGAGGTTACTCTGACAGTAGGTCCTGGATTCCCTCACAACGGTGATACTGGAAGAGTTGATCTGATCGGTGTAATGTTCTCTGCTTTCTTGAACAGACAGTCACTTTTCAACTAATCTCTGAACCCGCGTACGACATAATTCGTAACCTTTCTGGTGGTTGTGTTGTAGGTGCCCGGCTTCAGACAATATCCGCATATCATATGTTAAGGGCAAGGTTGGAGGGATGGCTTAGCTAGTAGGGCATCCAGAGGCCTGTCTGAGCCTTCAACTTCCATCAATTAAGAGGGTCTCTTCACCAACTTCATCTGCAACTCATCCTAATCTTTCTTCTCTGGGTCCATTCCACTTCCCGGATGATGCCAAAAGAACTTGAGAATACTCCTTGGGCTGCTTGGGATAAGAAACATCCTGCTCTTCATCTTCATTTCTCACTTAAGATATTGCTTGCTCGGTTCTCCTTGTCGGCCACCATGTAAAACACCGACCGACTCTGCCTTAGGAATTTTGCAGTGTACTGATTTACAATCCAATCTCCCTACCGCAATTTGATAAATCATTCTTTCATTTCTTCCTGGGCTATTACAGAGAAGAATCTTCCTATAGAAATCCTTCGAGAACTAGTCCCAAGTGTTGGGCTTTCCCAGTCTCGCTGCTTCCGCCAACTACTACATCCAGGCTACATCTTCTAACTGAATCTTGATCATTTTCACCTAGTTCTCGTCAGGGACCCAAGTTGACTTAGAAGATCCATCAGGTTTACTGACCCCTGCTATGCATCCAGGGCTTCTCCATGCTTGAAAAGATTGCCGGCTGTAATTTCCTGAAATCCAACATGTCGCCTGGCTTCTGTTCCCGGAGTACAACCAATGATCCTTGGTGCGGGACCTTCGTCTGTACTTGATCGTGTCTCATCATATCTTGCAGAAATAGTCTCAAATCAAGATTTTCTCCGTTAGGGTTACCCTAGGAAGAACCAGAACCGTTATGATTTCCCCATCTTTTCATGTCCGAGTTGGTCCAAGAATAACAAGAAACTGAAGTATGAAAGGATGGGAGAACTTCAGAATTCAAGGATAAGATTATCAAGAGAGAATGGATAACTTTGTACTTATAGTTGGATTGTATAACCAAGACTCATGCACTCCAGTTGCAAATTTCTTTACCATTAATTTGCCGACTGGTTGTACTGAGGATGTAAGAGCCTAGGCTCTGATACCAACCTGTAACGCCCCGATCCGGCGGGTACGGAGACGTTACTGCGACGTATATACGCAGGTCGGAAATACCCTCACGTATATACGCTAAGCATCAGTACAGGCAAGAATCAGAGTACGGAAGCAAGTGGTGCATTATACATTCCAACACATGAGTACAATTACAAAGTTATCACCAGAGGTGATCCAATATTACATGAATATTACATCACTGATGTGCGCAATTGCGAGATTACAAGGAGGTGCACAAGATGAACAGTACAAAATGCACTCGCGAGTTTATAAAGGGAAAACTCGAGAGGCGCACAGGGGGCCTGGAAGGATAGAGCTCTGAACGGTCAGCTGGAGATCCATGCTACCGCTGCGCCACTCTGATCAGCAACCGGGAGAATCCACACGCTCCAAGCTCCATGACCTGGACATGAGGATCCAGGGGAGTCAGATGAAACTCCCCAGGCGAGTGGTGAAGCAAAAGCCAAGTGGCGAGCAAGGGTAAGTATATGTAAAGCGATAAAACCAGATAAAGCCGAGGACGAGCAAATCTGATTGTATGGTTTCAGATCACGGCTTCATAAGACTAGTACGTCGAAGGAATAATCCAAACAAGGAAACCCTCATCTATATACCTTTGTCTCATGTCATCATAATCCAAGAACATACAACCCGACTGCACTCAGGGCATGATAAGAAAATGAACAGGAGGCAGATGGATACAAGGGATAAAGCAGAGCATGAGCAGCTAATATAATAATAACCATAAAACCGGAAATCCGATGTAAAATCCAGGACAAGCAAATATGGTAAGGCATATCACAGATTCATAGCCGTTTAAGTTGCAGGCTTCAGTATGCGTCCTATTCCACATACCTCTACTTACAACTTAAAGAGCAGGTTATTATCTTGACACTTTATTATTACTCGTCTTACCCTGATATCTAGCTATGTGAACTAGCGTCCCAACACACATAGATCCATATCCGAGTAAAGCAAGGTTGTTATTGGAAACCAGCGGGGGTATTAACGAACTATGTTTACAGTGGGTCCCGTACATACCCGGGACCACGGCCCAGGATTGTTCCATTGCTTGGTGGACGGAACCAGCCGCAAGGCTAACAGGAGGGACTTATGTATGCCCTTATCATGATGGTACCAGGAAGGAGGGAGCCAGCACCCCTCGGTCGCCTGGAGGCCCACAGGTCAGACCGGAAGTTTTAGTTGCACAACATGCCTAATACCACTGTAAACACGAACACATATTGATAGCCGCAAGTTTCCCCCGACCCGATGCAAGTTGTTCCTTTTATGAATTATTAGATGATTATCAGATTCCGGGAATGAGCAAGAGCAAGTCAGGAATATCAGGAGTACTGTACGTACTATAAAGTATCACATGTGTAACAGGAGTACATTTTGTACTATCAAGATGTCAGGTCATCATTCCCGTTATCGTGATAATCATGAGAGTCAAGTATATCATGCTGGGTGTCAAGTGATAGCATGACAAGGTGGTGATATTAGACAGGCAACCAGTCATGTCAAGAGATTGATATTAGTCCGGTGGCAAGTCACGACATAACAAGGGTCTTGCCAAGTAGTAGCATGTCAGGTGCTAGATGGTAACAAATCAGTTGCCAGGTGATATACATGTGTTAAATAGTAGCATGAAAATGACAAGTAGTATAAACAGGTGACAGGCATTAGCATGTAGATGGTAAGTATCAAGCAAAAGCATATCAAGTTTGTTAAGTAACAGAATAATAGTTGAACACAATCAAAGAAGGTGTTAGTTCCAAACAGCATAAATCATGAAGAATACAAGTCGACCGATGAAAATAGGAAAGTCCAAAGGAAGCGAGAACACTCGCTTAACCAATAAAATAGTAAGGCAAGAGGATAGCGAGATCACTCGCCTAAATCTTAGTGAAATCTCTGATATCCGGAATCCAGGAAATCGACGCGTCAGTGCGTTAGAGAGAAAGTAAGGGAGAAGTCCAGGGAGAGAGAAGTACATGGAATTGGAGTGTGCACAGGGAAACGCGGGTTTGAGCATGGGATGCGAGGGTCGCAGACGCGGGAATCGCATCGCGGGAAATACCAGACGCAGGAAATAGCAGACGCAGAAGTCACAAACGCGGGAGTCGCGTCGCGAAGGTGCCACAAACGCGGGGTTCGAGACCCGTGTTCAAATCAGGACGCGAGGAGAACGCGGACGCGAGTATAAACTCTGCGTCACGACAAAATGAATAGAACACAGACGCGGGCATGGGATCTGCGTTAGGAAACAAACAGAGAGAAGGGAAGGTGATATTCGTTAAGTGACAAGTCTTGTAATAACAATATATGATGCAAGTCCCGAGGATAAGATCCATATAGAAAGAAGTGTTTAACCACGGCAAACAGTCAAGATTAGTCGACTAGGGAGATATAGTAGTCGACTAATGAAAGAGTTAGTCGACTATAGATAAGGGACAAGTCGACTAATAGGACTGCGTTATGGGAGAGCTGCGTTTCAGGAAGAAAGTTAGTCGACTAGGGGTAAATGTCAAGTCGACTGATGAAGTCTGCGTCTCAGAGATCCGCGTCTTCAGGAAGAAAGTTAGTCGACTAGGGGTAATGAGTTAGTCGACTAGTCAAGGCCGCGTCTTCAGAAGAAAAGTTAGTCGACTAGGGGTGATTGCCAAGTCGACTAGGAATGCTGCGTTTCCAAGAAGGGCGCGTTTCAGAAAAGAGTTAGTCGACTGGGGGAACATGCAGTCGACTAACAGAGTTGCGTCTCAGAAATAGGACTGCGTTTCAAAGGGGCTAGTCGACTTATGAATTGGTCAAGTCGACTAATACTGCCAAACAGTGAGCAAGACTAACTTTGGAAGTTATGGTTTGTTGATATGCAAATACAAGTTAACCAAGTCTTTGGCGAGGAAAATCACTCGCCTAAAGGTGATCCTTGCTGCGTCCAACGAAGGGAAGTTCGGCCCCCAATCCAAAAGGAGGGTACCGGCCCTAAGTCTTGCCGCCGGAGAAGAACGCGGCCCCAATCCAAAAGGAGTGGCCGGTCTTCACAAGGTGATGGAGAGAGGTTGAAGGTGCAAGTCTAGTTCACTTTGCCAAAATGGGATTTTGCAAACGGTGCCACGGGGAGCGACGAGTTGGCTAGTATGAAAGAGCTCGCCGTGGAGGTGAAGATGGTATACTTGGTGGTGGCCAAGGAGGTGTAGGTGGTGGTGGAGATGGTGGTGAAGTTTGGTGGTGGAGATGGGTTCTTGGTGTTAAGAGAGGAAGAAGAGGGTGATATGGATGGTTGGAGTTGGTGCCTTTGTTGTTGGAAAGGTGGAGGAGATGGAGAAGGAAGAAGTGGTGGTGTTGGTGGTGAAAATGGAGATGGAGAAGGTGGAGTATGGTGGCCAAAGGAAGCAAGAGGTTGTCTTCCTTGCTCTCTGTTGGTGGTTGCAGGAAACAAGGAAGAAGAAGAAGATAAATGAAAGAGAGAGAAGGAGTGGGGTGATTTATATAGTGGGGAAGTAATGATTGCAAGTTTGACTTTGGAAGCCAAGGAATGAAACTTGCGTTTCATTGGAAGGAGATGGGCTGCGTCTCAACAAAATGGTTGGCTGCGTTTAGGCCAAAATGGGCCAAACGCGAGAATCAAGGCTGCGTCCAAGGAAGATGCCAAGCTGCGTTTCACAAAAGGACAAAAGTCATGATGATTTGATGGGAGTTGATAGCAGCGCATTAAATGCAGCATGGGGAGGTGAGGAGAGGTTCTCTGCATTAAATGCAGAATCCCAGGAGTGAAGCTCGCGTTTGGCGAGAAGAGAGAAAAAGTGAGAAAATATCTGGACACTATTCCGGTATCTGGGAAAACACCGAAAATTTCGGAAAAGTCCCAAAAATAAAGTAACTTGAAAAGCTTCACAAAAATTCTCAAAAATAATAAATATTATAAAATGATTCTTGGTGAAATCGGTTTTCAGGAATTCAATCTCATTTTCAAAATAAAAAATCATAAGGTCAACCGTCAATACCGGTCTACACCGGGTCGGCCAGATTTTGATAAAATCTGAAAAATCCCAGAAAATGTCTGAAAGAAGAAATTATAATTCTAAGAAGTAATATGAAAGCGGAATCTAGAAATTTGATCCCAATTGTAAATTAAAATTCCTGGAATCAACCAGGGATACTGGCCGACACCCAATCCAGTGAAATTTTGATAAATTTAGAAAATTCTTAGAAAAAGTATTTAGATAGAAAATGTGATTTTAAGAAGTTACTGGAAAGCCGTTTCTTGAAATTCAACTCCGTTTGTAAATTAAAATCCGAGAATCGATCAGTGGTATCGGTCGATACCGGTTTTGAAGAATTTCAACTTAATTCAGGAAAATCCCAGAAAATCATAGAAAATCTAAAATATTAAAAAACGATGTTTAAAACTAAAATCGGTCAAATCGGAATAACAAAAAGATCAAATCGAGAAATTTACTAGGATCGAGTTCCCGGTTCAGACTAGGGCTGACTCCGAGTCCACGAATCCAGATCCAAGGCAAAACGATCATGCGAACAATTCATAATACAAAACAAATACAGGAAGTAAATCAAAAATACGATCAGAAAATACGAATACGCAACTAAGTACGTATTCCGGGAACGGGGTGTTACACTCCATCCACCTTACAAAAAAATTGCGTCCTCGCAATTTCGATAAGGGGTGAAATGAACACAAAAGATAGGAATGAGGATTATGCCAATCAAGATATGGATAACTATGAGCTGTCCTCCCAGACTGAACGGCTAACTCAAGACAGAGGCATCCGCCCTTCTGCCGTGTATACATCCTCTGACGGTGCCATACTGATCTGATGTCTGCTCATAAGGGAACGCTGTCAGAACTTCAAAAGACTACCCCATTCTGAATGATTTACGGTGAGCTGGCTTGGTAAGATAATCAATAACACTTCGATCAGACTGTGAGCCAAAAATGATGAAATCCTTAGTGTTGGAGTCCATAATATAATATAAAACCCTGCATGGTAAGATGTTATCCTTTGTAGTAGAATCACTGACGGGCTGCATACTGGGCTTTGCTAACTCTGAAAGACGTAGCCAAGAATATTAAATAACTGTGAAGAATTCGGAATACTGGCTTATGAATGATAACCCGACTGCAGGTGGAACATGTAGAAGATAATCTGAGTCCTGCAAGATTGGTGGAATGGATCATTGACAAGGGTCATGGAGATAGCTCAGATATAGTGATGAAACTCTGTTCAACAGGTCCATGAAAGCACGCTGGGCAGAAGAAATCCGAGGAATGGCTAGAGTGCTAAACACTGAAGGGACTAGCCACGAATGAAACTAAGCCTAGATGAGGTCATCGCGTAACACAGCTCAGGTGTTAAGCATTAGGGTGCGGCGAAGCTAACGCTCTGCGAGGCTCGCATGTGGCGAAGCTCACGCGGCGAAGCCAGCGCGTAACACAACACTAAATGCTAAGCACCAGGGTGCAGCGAAACTCACACCTGGTTAGGTTCACGGATGACTAGAACACGACCCTCGCTTAGCGAGGCTAGCGGAGCCTTTGGTCCACCAAATCAATAAAAACTGCCAGGAGTCATTGGCTCTGAGAACACGATCAAGAAATTATAATAATCGAAGCGTGTCCCGAATACTGTCTTCTAAATAATATCCTGACTGCAAATCAGCTCTGAGAATGCCCGAGTTCCCTGAACATAGTTGAAGAAATCATGATCGCTATTGAGGGTAATAGAAATGAAAAATATCATAATTCTGTTTGCTAGAAGTCCTTATTCTGAAACACTGATCTGTACTGGCACTCCTCGTGTAATGATATAGTCTAACTGATTATATAAGTGATAGCTACTCCGCTAGATGTACTGGTCTCCCGTGATGTATCCATAAATATAAGAATATAACGCGGGGTCGAAGATCTGTCTAATATAAGACAATGTGATATACCAGAGTCAAGGAATGCCAGAACATAATGAGAACGAACCATATCTGTCCTGCTGTTACCTCACTAGTCAACACATATCTTAAGTTGGCATAAAGATCATAAAAATCAGAATAGCAAAAATAAAAGAAGTAGGAATCATGAAATAGGGAGAGAGATAGGACGGACTAGGATTGATGGTGATAGTGCAATGAGGAGGATATGATATAGAGAATTTACCAACTCCCGGACATGCAAAAAAATGGGGATAAATAGTTACGGTCAGTACTGGGTTCCCCCTTCAGATATTGAGCATCCCTTCCTGTTCTCACCCCATCATATAGAACATCCGGACTTCCTCTTTCGTCAGATTATATGTTTGCCTCCCTTCATCATGTGCCCTAGTTCTCGGTCTCTTTTGTATATGACTCCATGCTGGATGCTGGGGATGAAGTGAGGTTACTCTGACAGTAGGTCCTGGATTCCCTCACAACGGTGATACTGGAAGAGTTGATCTGATCGGTGTAATGTTCTCTGCTTTCTTGAACAGACAGTCACTTTTCAACTAATCTCTGAACCCGCGTACGACATAATTCGTAACCTTTCTGGTGGTTGTGTTGTAGGTGCCCGGCTTCAGACAATATCCGCATATCATATGTTAAGGGCAAGGTTGGAGGGATGGCTTAGCTAGTAGGGCATCCAGAGGCCTGTCTGAGCCTTCAACTTCCATCAATTAAGAGGGTCTCTTCACCAACTTCATCTGCAACTCATCCTAATCTTTCTTCTCTGGGTCCATTCCACTTCCCGGATGATGCCAAAAGAACTTGAGAATACTCCTTGGGCTGCTTGGGGATAAGAAACATCCTGCTCTTCATCTTCATTTCTCACTTAAGATATTGCTTGCTCGGTTCTCCTTGTCGGCCACCATGTAAAACACCGACCGACTCTGCCTTAGGAATTTTGCAGTGTACTGATTTACAATCCAATCTCCCTACCGCAATTTGATAAATCATTCTTTCATTTCTTCCTGGGCTATTACAGAGAAGAATCTTCCTATAGAAATCCTTCGAGAACTAGTCCCAAGTGTTGGGCTTTCCCAGTCTCGCTGCTTCCGCCAACTACTACATCCAGGCTACATCTTCTAACTGAATCTTGATCATTTTCACCTAGTTCTCGTCAGGGACCCAAGTTGACTTAGAAGATCCATCAGGTTTACTGACCCCTGCTATGCATCCAGGGCTTCTCCATGCTTGAAAAGATTGCCGGCTGTAATTTCCTGAAATCCAACATGTCGCCTGGCTTCTGTTCCCGGAGTACAACCAATGATCCTTGGTGCGGGACCTTCGTCTGTACTTGATCGTGTCTCATCATATCTTGCAGAAATAGTCTCAAATCAAGATTTTCTCCGTTAGGGTTACCCTAGGAAGAACCAGAACCGTTATGATTTCCCATCTTTTCATGTCCGAGTTGGTCCAAGAATAACAAGAAACTGAAGTATGAAAGGATGGGAGAACTTCAGAATTCAAGGATAAGATTATCAAGAGAGAATGGATAACTTTGTACTTATAGTTGGATTGTATAACCAAGACTCATGCACTCCAGTTGCAAATTTCTTTACCATTAATTTGCCGACTGGTTGTACTGAGGATGTAAGAGCCTAGGCTCTGATACCAACCTGTAACGCCCCGATCCGGCGGGTACGGAGACGTTACTGCGACGTATATACCAGGTCGGAAATACCCTCACGTATATACGCTAAGCATCAGTACAGGCAAGAATCAGAGTACGGAAGCAAGTGGTGCATTATACATTCCAACACATGAGTACAATTACAAAGTTATCACCAGAGGTGATCCAATATTACATGAATATTACATCACTGATGTGCGCAATTGCGAGATTACAATGAGGTGCACAAGATGAACAGTACAAAATGCACTCGCGAGTTTATAAAGGGAAAACTCGAGAGGCGCACAGGGGGCCTGGAAGGATAGAGCTCTGAACGGTCAGCTGGAGATCCATGCTACCGCTGCGCCACTCTGATCAGCAACCGGGAGAATCCACACGCTCCAAGCTCCATGACCTGGACATGAGGATCCAGGGGAGTCAGATGAAACTCCCCAGGCGAGTGGTGAAGCAAAAGCCAAGTGGCGAGCAAGGGTAAGTATATGTAAAGCGATAAAACCAAATAAAGCGAGGACGAGCAAATCTGATTGTATGGTTTCAGATCACGGCTTCATAAGACTAGTACGTCGAAGGAATAATCCAAACAAGGAAACCCTCATCTATATACCTTTGTCTCATGTCACCATAATCCAAGCACATACAACCCGACTGCACTCAGGGCATGATAAGAAAATGAACATGAGGCAGATGGATACAAGGGATAAAGCAGAGCATGAGCAGCTAATATAATAATAACCATAAAACCGGAAATCCGATGTAAAATCCAGGACAAGCAAATATGGTAAGGCATATCACAGATTCATAGCCGTTTAAGTTGCAGGCTTCAGTATGCGTCCTATTCCACATACCTCTACTTACAACTTAAAGAGCAGGTTATTATCTTGACACTTTATTATTACTCGTCTTACCCTGATATCTAGCTATGTGAACTAGCGTCCCAACACACATAGATCCATATCCGAGTAAAGCAAGGTTGTTATTGGAAACCAGCGGGGTATCAACGAACTATGTTTACAGTGGGTCCCGTACACACCCGGGACCACGGCCAGGATTGTTCCGTTGCTTGGTGGACGGAACCAGCCGCAAGGCTAACAGGAGGGACTTATGTATGCCCTTATCATGATGGTACCAGGAAGGAGGGAGCCAGCACTCCCCTCGGTCGCCTGGAGGCCCACAGGTCAGACCGGAAGTTTTAGTTGCACAACATGCCTAATACCACTGTAAACACGAACACATATGATAGCCGCAAGTTTCCCCCGACCCGATGCAAGTTGTTCCTTTTATGAATTATTAGATGATTATCAGATTCCGGGAATGAGCAAGAGCAAGTCAGGAATATCAGGAGTACTGTACGTACTATAAAGTATCACATGTGTAACAGGAGTACATTTTGTACTATCAAGATGTCAGGTCATCATTCCCGTTATCGTGATAATCATGAGAGTCAAGTATATCATGCTGGGTGTCAAGTGATAGCATGACAAGGTGGTGATATTAGACAGGCAAACAGTCATGTCAAGAGATTGATATTAGTCCGGTGGCAAGTCACGACATAACAAGGGGTCTTGCCAAGTAGTAGCATGTCAGGTGCTAGATGGTAACAAATCAGTTGCCAGGTGATATACATGTGTTAAATAGTAGCATGAAAATGACAAGTAGTATAAACAGGTGACAGGCATTAGCATGTAGATGGTAAGTATCAAGCAAAAGCATATCAAGTTTGTTAAGTAACAGAATAATAGTTGAACACAATCAAAGAAGGTGTTAGTTCCAAACAGCATAAATCATGAAGAATACAAGTCGACCGATGAAAATAGGAAAGTCCAAAGGAAGCGAGAACACTCGCTTAACCAATAAAATAGTAAGGCAAGAGGATAGCGAGATCACTCGCCTAAATCTTAGTGAAATCTCTGATATCCGGAATCCAGGAAATCGACGCGTCAGTGCGTTAGAGAGAAAGTAAGGGAGAAGTCCAGGGAGAGAGAAGTACATGGAATTGGAGTGTGCACAGGGAAACGCGGGTTTGAGCATGGGATGCGAGGGTCGCAGACGCGGGAATCGCATCGCGGAAATACCAGACGCAGGAAATAGCAGACGCGGAAGTCACAAACGCGGGAGTCGCGTCGCGAAGGTGCCACAAACGCGGGGTTCGAGACCCGTGTTCAAATCAGGACGCGAGGAGAACGCGGACGCGAGTATAAACTCTGCGTCACGACAAAATGAATAGAACACAGACGCGGGCATGGGATCTGCGTTAGGAAACAAACAGAGAGAAGGGAAGGTGATATTCGTTAAGTGACAAGTCTTGTAATAACAATATATGATGCAAGTCCCGAGGATAAGATCCATATAGAAAGAAGTGTTTAACCACGGCAAACAGTCAAGATTAGTCGACTAGGGAGATATAGTAGTCGACTAATGAAAGAGTTAGTCGACTATAGATAAGGGACAAGTCGACTAATAGGACTGCGTTATGGGAGAGCTGCGTTTCAGGAAGAAAGTTAGTCGACTAGGGGTAAATGTCAAGTCGACTGATGAAGTCCGCGTCTCAGAGATCCGCGTCTTCAGGAAGAAAGTTAGTCGACTAGGGGTAATGAGTTAGTCGACTAGTCAAGGCCGCGTCTTCAGAAGAAAAGTTAGTCGACTAGGGGTGATTGCCAAGTCGACTAGGAATGCTGCGTTTCCAAGAAGGGCGCGTTTCAGAAAAGAGTTAGTCGACTGGGGGAAACATGCAGTCGACTAACAGAGTTGCGTCTCAGAAATAGGACTGCGTTTCAAAGGGGCTAGTCGACTTATGAATTGGTCAAGTCGACTAATACTGCCAAACAGTGAGCAAGACTAACTTTGGAAGTTATGGTTTGTTGATATGCAAATACAAGTTAACCAAGTCTTTGGCGAGGAAAATCACTCGCCTAAAGGTGATCCTTGCTGCGTCCAACGAAGGGAAGTTCGGCCCCCAATCCAAAAGGAGGGTACCGGCCCTAAGTCTTGCCGCCAGAGAAGAACGCGGCCCCAATCCAAAGGAGTGGCCGGTCTTCACAAGGTGATGGAGAGAGGTTGAAGGTGCAAGTCTAGTTCACTTTGCCAAAATGGGATTTTGCAAACGGTGCCACGGGGAGCGACGAGTTGGCTAGTATGAAAGAGCTCGCCGTGGAGGTGAAGATGGTATACTTGGTGGTGGCCAAGGAGGTGTAGGTGGTGGTGGAGATGGTGGTGAAGTTTGGTGGTGGAGATGGGTTCTTGGTGTTAAGAGAGGAAGAAGAGGGTGATATGGATGGTTGGAGTTGGTGCCTTTGTTGTTGGAAAGGTGGAGGAGATGGAGAAGGAAGAAGTGGTGGTGTTGGTGGTGAAAATGGAGATGGAGAAGGTGGAGTATGGTGGCCAAAGGAAGCAAGAGGTTGTCTTCCTTGCTCTCTGTTGGTGGTTGCAGGAAACAAGGAAGAAGAAGAAGAGAAATGAAAGAGAGAGAAGGAGTGGGGTGATTTATATAGTGGGGAAGTAATGATTGCAAATTTGACTTTGGAAGCCAAGGAATGAAACTTGCGTTTCATTGGAAGGAGATGGGCTGCGTCTCAACAAAATGGTTGGCTGCGTTTAGGCCAAAATGGGCCAAACGCGGGAATCAAGGCTGCGTCCAAGGAAGATGCCAAGCTGCGTTTCACAAAAGGACAAAAGTCATGATGATTTGATGGGAGTTGATAGCAGCGCATTAAATGCAGCATGGGGAGGTGAGGAGAGGTTCTCTGCATTAAATGCAGAATCCCAGGAGTGAAGCTCGCGTTTGGCGAGAAGAGAGAAAAGTGGGAAAATATCTGGACACTATTCCGGTATCTGGGAAAACACCGAAAACTTCGGAAAAGTCCCAAAAATAAAGTAACTTGAAAAGCTTCCCAAAAATTCTCAAAAATAATAAATATTATAAAATGATTCTTGGTGAAATCGGTTTTCAGGAATTCAATCTCATTTTCAAAATAAAAAATCATAAGGTCAACCGTCAATACCGGTCTACACCGGGTCGGCCAGATTTTGATAAAATCTGAAAAATCCCAGAAAATGTCTGAAAGAAGAAATTATAATTCTAAGAAGTAATATGAAAGCGGAATCTAGAAATTTGATCCCAATTGTAAATTAAAATTCCTGGAATCAACCAGGGATACTGGCCGACACCCAATCCAGTGAAATTTTGATAAATTTAGAAAATTCTTAGAAAAGTATTTAGATAGAAAATGTGATTTTAAGAAGTTACTGGAAAGCCGTTTCTTGAAATTCAACTCCGTTTGTAAATTAAAAATCCGAGAATCGATCAGTGGTATCGGTCGATACGGTTTTGAAGAATTTCAACTTAATTCAGGAAAATCCCAGAAAATCATAGAAAATCTAAAATATTAAAAAACGATGTTTAAAACTAAAATCGGTCAAATCGGAATAACAAAAAGATCAAATCAAGAAATTTACTAGGATCGAGTTCCCGGTTCAGACTAGGGCTGACTCCGAGTCCACGAATCCAGATCCAAGGCAAAACGATCATGCGAACAATTCATAATACAAAACAAATACAGGAAGTAAATCAAAAATACGATCAGAAAATACGAATACGCAACTAAGTACGTATTCCGGGAACGGGGTGTTACACATAAAGTTTATAAACTATACACATGCATTATCGTTCACTTTAACGTCCACTTATAACTTAGCAATTTTCACTTTATTTCAAACTTTACACTACCTACTATTATATTAGGGTTTGGATGTTCTACTCACCCTTAAAGAGAATATCCATTTATCAAGCTTGTCACCGCTATAATAGAGTCTACAAGACCATAACAATGTCATAATTAGTTTATAGTTAAAAGAGTATAAGAGGGGTAGTAGTCTTAAGGATTTGCTTACCTTCTTCAACCAATATCACCTTCCTAACTTGATAACCTAGGCCAACCTTGTCTTCAAGAATTTCTTCTAAGGTGATGTTAGATCACCACTTTTCCATGTTTTATTAGGCCTTTGGAGGAGATAAAATAGGTAAAGGACCAATATCACCCTCCTAACTTGATAACCGACGCCAACCTTGTCTTCAAGAATTTCTTCTAAGGTGATGTTAGATCACCACTTTTCCATGTTTTATTAAGCCTTTAGAGGAGATAAAATAGGTAAAGGAACCTTTTTGTATAAAAGAACTAGGGGAAAGATTTGCGAGGGAATGAGAGAGAGTGTGTGTATAGGTGAAGAAAATGGAAGGAAAAAATAGGCCGCTGGTTGTTTTTCCTGGCCAGCTGCAAATGAGGGAAGGGAGAGAGTTTTGGAGTTAGAAATGAAGAGAAGGAGTGTTGCCAAATGAAAGTTTTCTCCTCATTCCCCCCTATTTATACTTCATTCCCTTCAATGATATCATGCCAAGTGCCCCCCTAACACCATCTCCCTACACCTATACCTTACTCCTATAAGTAAGATCTCCATCCCTCTCCCCTTCATGAAGTACTTGTACCAACAAGTGTGGTAAGGTATGGTAAAGAAGTCAACATGCATGTATGTGTATTTAAATCCATATACATACATACTAGTATATACATACTAATATATGTATGGTATAATGTATAGTATAAGTATCTTATATGAATACTTGTTTCCACATCACCTCCCTAAAGCATTCAAGTGTTAAAAAAAAGGTGATTAGTTAAGACAAGTGTTACAACCACCATCACCATCAAGTCACAGGGACATCCTCCCTCTCCTCTGCAGGCGCTGGCAAGAAGCACCCACACCCACCTGCGCCTCTCCCTTCTATGCGTACAACAACAGACTCCTTTTTTCCCCTCCCCTGTCCCTACGCCACCAACCAATTACACCCAACACTCCCTCCTTCCTCTGAACAGCAACTAAAGAAAAACCCACCTTCCTTACATGTTCTTCCCTTCAACAGCCAGCATCAACAGAGGTAGTCCCACCCTTCCCCTCTCGTCCCCGCGTGTGCACAACCTGGCATCCACCGACCTCCTTTTCTACGTGCATGGAGGAGATCCCACCAACAGTCCAGGACCTGTGACAACAGAGACAACACTTCAGTTCCACTTAAAACAAATCAGAGGAGTTAAAGGAAATCATAACGAGGGGAGCCCGAGAACGAAGCTTCTCGGTAGGTAACTTTTATTTCAGTACATCATTTATTGTTAGGCTACACTACACTATCTCTAGTATATTATTATAATTTCTCTGTTGTCCACAAAATTATTGGTAAGTTACGTGATTCTGCATGCTTTTGTATTTTGTTATTCTTGTGTTGCAAATAGGATTTCTCCTATGTAACTAAGTATTGCGAGTGGTTAGTGACGATTGGAATTATCCAGTTAACGAGTATAATAATTTTTGTTTAAACCCATCTTGCCATGTAATTATTTTAGATTTATTCCTATCGAAGATCGTAACTTATCGTAAAACATTATAAGTTTAACTTTATCACTGATTTCTGATATCACCTGCATCCAGTTTCACATCATGAACATAAAGATAATAAACAACCTTGAATGTATATAACCATACAAGGCAAAGAAGAGCAACAAACTTTTAGCTCTAAAACTACTCTCGTTTAAATTTAAATTCTTCATTACAAGTAGAGTTTCTATTACCTAAGTAATTAAAAAGATAAAGATCTCCCAATATTTTCAAGCTTACAGATTGATTTATCATCCAAATGGTGCTTAGCAAACTGATGTGAAACAGCATGCGGTTGATATCAGAAATCAGTGATAAAATTAAACTTACTAGTTTCACTATCAGCTACGATCTTCGGTAGAAATAAACTTAAAACTAATTATATGATAAGATGGATTTTAAATAAAAATTATTATACTCGCAATGTAGAAAAATCCAATCGTCACAAACCAAACGTCAACACTTAGCTAATCAGAAAAATCTAACTCACAATATCAAGATAGCAGAACACAAGAACAAACAGATTCACACATGCTCACGAATATTTGTGGACATCAGAAAAATCATGATAATATGTTAGAGATAAATGTAGCAGCGGTGTAACTCAACAGTAAATAATGTACTGAAAATAAAAGTTACCTACCGAGAAGCCACGTTCTCGGGTATCCGTTCGTTCTCTTGTATATATAGTGTTCTGATCCGCCTTTAATTCTCTCGTATTGATCTATTAGTAACTAGACTGAAAGATCATATAATTGTTGTTGTGCAAGCTCTGTTGGGGGGTGTTGGCGCAA
This sequence comes from Agave tequilana, assembly GCA_038442645.1. Taxonomy (NCBI): domain Eukaryota; kingdom Viridiplantae; phylum Streptophyta; class Magnoliopsida; order Asparagales; family Asparagaceae; genus Agave; species Agave tequilana. The sequence goes on from JAVJIF010032566.1 coordinate 129,253, forward strand.
GTAATGGAGAGGAGACGTGTGGGGATTGCTTTACTGAAGTTTGTTGCCCACCCATCTGGAGAGTAAGGGTGTTGGTGGCTGTTGATTGGGAGCTTTGTTGACAAAGGACAGGGGGATGAATGGTGGAGGGATGGGCTTTGTGCTGCTGTGGATTGATGAAGGGTTTAATTTTTTTCCCTTCCTATTGTGGACAGTTTGCATGACAGGAGAAGAAAGGTTGGGGCGGCACTATTTTTATGGGTTTTTTTTCTGTGTTCACACTATGGAGAAGAGATAGATCTCTAATATTTGATGTGTAGTTGGATAGGGATTGTGATTTGCAAAATAATTTGTATTTGGATTGGATAATTTTTTGTAATGGGATTGGACTGCAGGTATTGTAATTGGACGGGAAGTTGGTATTATGGGGAATTTGAAGTTGTAATTGGATTGGAATTTGAAATGATTGGGATTTGTAATTGGAGATAAATAGATTTTGTGAAATGGATAAGGGATAACTAGGATTTGGCTTCACACAAAATCCTATCTGAAATAGGTTTCACACTCCAATTCCTAATTAAATTTTCAAAGAGAAAATCCAACAATTCATTATCAAGAGTGTCGTCCTTATTTAATTCAATCAAAGTCAATTAAATAGGCTTACAATAACTGGAGTTTTCCACACAAACCGATGTGGTACAAAAACACTGAAAATACACAAGATAAATAATATTAAAAGAAAATACAGTCTCCAACTGAAAATATAGACTCCAGCTAAATCCAAATAGAAGCAGCTTGACACCTCCTGCGCTGATACACGTGATCGAATCTCCTCTTCGGGCGCGCTGACGCCATGTCCTCATCATTCTCCCCAGGTGGGAGAGAACTCAACTCCGTCGAGTCACGTGTGAAGGAGCTCTCATAGTACTCTAACAGATCTGGATCAATCTGCTGTAACTCACTGCGATCCAGCCACGTGTCCTCAGCAGGTGACTTTTCTTTCCAGCATATCAGATACCTTCGAGTTCCACCATCTCTTGTGGAGATAATTTCATCATCTAGAATTTTATCAATATTCTCTGTTGTATTAGGACTGATATCTGGGAGTGGGGGAGTGGGGGTCCCTCAGAAAATGGCTCAGGGGTAGGCTCATCAACCAATGGGTTGCTGGGGTTAAAATTTGGACCATTGTATTCTACCAGATCCTCAATATTAAAAGTAGGATTAATTTCAAAATCTTCAGGAAGATCAATAACATAAGCATTGTCGCTAAGTTTTGTTAAGATTTTGAATGGTCCAGCACTACGAGCATGTAATTTTTTAACAATCCGTGGAGGAAACCGTTCCGTACGAATCCAGACCATCACAAGGTCGCCAATATCAAAAATTTTAAATTTTTTTCTAACATCAACTCGTACCTTGTAGTCAAAGTTGCTTTGTTTAATTTTATCACTGATGACTTTGTGCAACTCATACATATGCGTGGCAAAGGAGGATGCAGACTCAGAGAGTATACCGGTCAACCATGGGAATGAGATCAATGGGCTGCCTAGGCCTAAAATCATATAATATTTCATGTGGACTTTTACCTGTTATCCTATTAACTGATGAATTATATGCAAACTTGGCAATAGACAACTTTAGATCCCAACTTCCAATATGTTCGCCAACAAGGGTACGCAGTAAATTTCCTAGACTTCTATTCACAGCCTCAGTTTGGCCATCGGTCTGAGGGTGAAAAGCAGTGGAGAATTTCAATTTCGTCCCTAACATGTGCCAAAGGGTCTTCTAGAAATAACTAGTGAACTTACATCTCAGTCGGACACAATGGTCTTAGGCAGATCATGCAGTTTAACAACGCCATCAAAAAGATTTTAGCCACTCTAGAGGCGTCAGAAGTACGAGATCAAGGCAAGAAGTGGGCCATTTTAGAAAAATGGTCAACGACAACTAGGACTAAATCATGCTTTCTTAGAGTTTTTGGGAGTCCTAACACAAAATCCATACTAACATCCTGCCATGGGCAATTTGAGACTGGTAGTGGAGTGTACAAACCGGTGTTCTGTTTCTGTTGCTTTGCGAGTTGACAGGTGCCACACCTTCCAACATGTTTGGCAACGTAACGTTTCAACCCTGGCTAATAGAACCGATACTCAACGGCTTCTATGGTCTTCTCATTCCCGAAATGCCCGGCTAGACCACAAGCATGCAATTCCCACACAAGAAATTCTCTAAGAGAGGTTCTTGAGATGCATAACTTTTGGCCTAGAAAGAGATACCCATCATGCAGGGTATAACCATCCACTTCTTGAGTTCGATCCATCTATCAATATGGCGTATATGTCGCAAAAGTCGGGATAAGTCTCGTATTCAGCTTTTATCTTCTCAAAGCCGTTTATCACTGTGTACATCTTGGTCAAAATGAAAATACGGTGGCTGAGGGCATCAGCGGCTTTGTTTTCTACTCCCGCTTTGTGGCGTAGAGTGAACGTATAATCTTGAAGGAACTAAACCCATAGCCCATGTCGCGCGTTCAGCTTCTTTTGAGAGTAGATGTACTTTAGGGCCTCATGATCAGAGAAGAGAACGAACTCATGCGGCAAAAGGTAATGTCGCCAATAGTGTAGTGCCTGAATCACCGCATAGAATTCCTTATCATAAGTGGAATATCGTTGTCAGGCATCATTCAGTTTCTCACTGAAGTAAGCAACTGGATGGCCTTCTTGAGCGAGGACTCCGCATATTCCAATTCCTGATGCATCACATGCTACTTCAAAGACTTTAGAAAAATCAGGGAGACGCATAACAGGAGCGCTGACCATTCTCTTCTTGATCTCAACAAATGCCTTCGTAGCAGCATGAGACCAGTTGAATTCTCCCTTCTTCAAACAGTCGGTGATTGGAGCCATGACAGTGCTAAATCCTTTAATGAACCGACGATAGAAGGTAGCAAGTCTGTGAAAACTTCTTACATCACGAATCGTCTTAGGGTCGGGCCATTCCTCAATGGCTCTGATCTTCTCAGGATCCGCAGAAACTCCATCAGCAGATACCACAAATCCGAGGAATTGAATTTGTGAAGAGAAAAAGGTGCACTTCTTAGGATTAGCGTACAACTCTTCCTTCCTCAATACAAACAAACTTGACATAGATGGTCGAGGTGTTGCTCACGAGATTGGTTGTAAAGAGGATGTTATCAAAGTACACTACTAAGAATTTGCCCATAAATGGACGTAGTACTTGCGTCATCACTCTCATAAAAATACTCGGAGCATTGGTCAATCCAAAAGGCATGACCATCCACTCATACAACCCATCCTTCGTTTTGAAGGTGGTCTTCCATTCATCTCCGGGACGGATGCGAATTGATGATAACCACTTTTGAGATCAATTTTAGAAAAAATAGTGGCACCAGACATCATATCCAACATATCATCCAGTCTAGGAATAGGGAAACAGTATTTAACCGTTATCTTGTTGATGGCACGGCTATCCACACACATGCGCAAGATCCGTCTTTTTTGGGCGTTAGGAGGGCGGGCACCGCACAAGGACTCGTGCTCTCTTGGATGAAACCTTTTCTCATCAATTCGTCAACTTGCCTCTTGAGTTCGACATGCTCAGGGGGGTTCATCCTATAGTGGGGCAAGTTGGGAAGACTAGCTTTTGGGACTAGATCAATAGCGTGTAGTATGTCACGCATCGGTGGAAGCTTGTCCGGGAGGTCTTCAGGAAACACATCAGCGAACTCCGCAATCACTAGTGTGACTTCAGGAGGGGTCGCGGTGTTGGATTCCTTAGTAATTTTCTTGGTCACGAGGATCACGAAGGGAGCTCCTTTTTCTACATCTTGACTGAAATCTTTTGCAGTAATCAAGCGGATACTGTTAGTTTTCATCACTGTGGTAGGCTTTGGTTCAGATGATTCAGCCTAAGGCTCACGAGATAACAACTTGATCTTCTTGCCTTCGTGTTCGAATTGACACATGTTCGACCGACCGTAAATGGTAACATCCTTGTCGTATAGCCATGGTCGTCCAGGATAACGTGACCCACATTCATAGATACAACATCGCACCAAATTTTGTCTTATAGAGACTGAAGTCATTGGGACAAGACATCTCTGCTTGACTTCCAGTGCTGAAGAGTTAATCCATGTTACTCTATAGGGATGTGGATGGGGTACAGCCTTCAGGCAAATTTTGGCAATTACTATAGACGACACAGCATTAATACAACTTCCACTGTCTACAATTATCTTGCAGCTCCTACCGCCAATTTTCATAATGATGTGAAACATGGTGGTTCGTCTCCAGCCATCTTTCTTCTTGGGTTGAGACAAGGCACAGCTGACGACGGATAAATGAATCGACGTCGTTGTCTGAATGCATTAAGACCAATGCTATCACCTGTGGTATCATCGTCCATATCAGACTCTTCTTCTTCTCCTGAAAAATAAATTCCTCTGATTTCGATTCTGATACTACTTCAGGTTCCCTGTTGACTAAGACAATTTTGACTGGAGTTGGGCAATGGCAGCTACATGCCCATATCCCTGGCATTTGTAACATTTAATTGTGGGAGTCAGCTTAGAAAACTCTCTATCAATGCCTTTGCCTTTGTTCTCGATACTCTTGCTTTAGTATCTGCCTTATGAGAAGAAGTTTGACTTTGAAAAACGGTTGGGGTACGAACCCGAGTTAGGCTTAGTTGTTTGTACCTGACTCTTAGAAACAGAATTAGACTTGGCCGCATCTAAATCTTAGACTAACGCGTAGGCCTTTTCGAGCTCGGTGATTTCACGAGCCAAAAGTTTGGTTCGTAAGTCTTTCCCTAAGTACGGCTCTAAACTTGGACATGATTTAAGCTTGCCCTTGGCGTTGCATCTGATGAGGAACTCATCAAATTTCTCCACATACTCCTGTGCCAATTTGTTACTTGAGTGTATCGGTGCCACTTGTTGATGTAATACAGGATCGCAATCACCTTCGAATACAGTTAAAAAGAAACTAGGGTTTTACAAGAAATAAAATGAAAAGAGAGAATAGGGTTGGAGAAATAACTAGATAACTTTGGGCTTCGCACCCCTTACGCGGGCTTCGCACCCCTTACACCACGGGCTTCGCACCCAAAACTCAAGAGCACTCTCAGAGAATTTTAACTAGAAAAAGTTTTTATATAATCATTGTCTACTTATTCATTGAGTTGAGCCTCTTTATATAGGCTCTTACAAAGTGAACTTCTCGGATATAACCGATGTGGTACTTAAAAAAAGATAAACAAAACACAACATGTAACCCCTTGATCCCCGGTATACGTATTACCGTATCTGTACGCGATACGACGTACAAAATTGATTTGACCTCCGTGGTAGTCCGATTGAGCCGATTTTAGGTTCTAAAATCATTTTCTAATATTTGAGATTTTTCAGGATTTTCTAGAATTTTTCTGGAGTATTTCGGAAAATCTCCGTAGTCGGTGTCGACCGATACCGATAATCGGCTTTCCAATTTATCTTTCACAAATGGAGTAGAATTTTGAGAATCGGCTTTCACCGTATGTCTTAAAAGCACATAAGCTACGTTTGAGTATTTTTGGAGATTTTTCTGAATTTATCGAAATTCGGGCAAAAACGGTGTCGCCCGTATCGGCGAGACACTCCGGGATTTTAATTTACAAACGGATTGAGTTTCGACAAACCGTTTTCATATTACGTCTCAAGATAATATTCTCTATTTTCTGTAATTTTTGGGCACCGTTCGGGACTCGTCAACTTTTGGGCCAATATTATAATATTTAAATATTAGTTTTTACCTTTCTTTTTCTTTTCTTTTCATCTTCCTTCTCCCCAAGCCAAGCACCGCCTAACCCAACCGACTCTCTCTCCCTCCTATAAAATCCCTCCACTCTCTCTCTCCTCTATTCTCTCTCTCACTCTCCCACACATTCTCTCTCTCTGTACAGGTACCCAAACAATAAGGGGGGCGACCTTGTCACGACCAGACCAGGCCGCGGCGCCGCCGGCCGCCGTAGGCTCCGCCGGCGGCTGCGCCCAACCCGGCCGCGCCCCGCGCGCGCGCGCCCAGCCACCGCGCCCACCCTCTCCTCCTCTCTATCTCGCGGTAAAGACGGCCGGCGCCGGAGTGGCGCCGGCGCCGGCAGGGCGGGCCGGCGCGGCCGGCCGGGCGGCGGCCGCACATGAGCAGCAGCAGCAGCCTGGCGGCTGCTGCTGGTTGCTTCTTTGGGGAAGAAACCCAAGCGGGTTTGGGTTTCGGGTTCAACCCAAACCCGACCCGTTACACCCAAACCCGACCCGTTAAAGGTACAATTTCCTTTTAGCCCCTGTAAAATTAGAAATTACTTTAAGGCCCCTGCAAATTTACAATTAGCCCCCTGGATATTTTCAGTTATTACATATTTAACCCATTTTCATTTATTTTAGTGTTCGGGCGATATCTGGAGCATCGGACTCCGATTCGGGCGATTCTGGATCCGTTGCGATCGTGGGAACGAGAGCTACAGTCCTGTAGCCAGTTTGTGAGTGTTTTTATTTTATAAATTATCTTTTAGTCTATTACTTGAACTTGATTGCTTTTTTAATTACCGGTAAATCCTAATTAGTACACCATATTAAAACATTGTAATAAACACTGTACTTAAATATGTCGGATACGTAATAGACGTAGAGTGTAACACTGGATACCTATTAGGTTATGTTCATGGACCACTGACATCCGGCACACTATGTCACCATATGTTTGGACACTATCATGTCATGTATCGTATCACAGTAACGTTACCTGCATACGGTTCCACAGATACGCTATGACACAACACTGTCACTAGACATGCATGCTAGATACTGTTACTATAATTCACAGGACATGATATTATATGATACACGGACTACCAGTATTACATGTACTGTTACATGGATTATGGCCACACATTTATGTTCCACTAGTACAAGGATAAGTACCGCATGTCATATTATTGTTATCATCCTTACACTGATACGATAGTTCACTGTACATGATATTAGACACTGCCCATAGGTATTACTTATACATGTTGCACCGATACTATGACACGTCACATCAGTTACTCATATGCACTACTTCACAGACTACCGTCATCACATATATTGTGATCATCATTATATATATTCTCTGCATATCACTGTTGCACGTGCATGTATGCTTTCTCTATGGATCCCTGTTCATAGTACATGTACTATTGTTCCATGTTACCGTATTCATGTTATGTGATTATTTCCTGTTATTGATATGGATATTCCCGATACTGGACTTGAGAGCTGTTGATATGCTATATGTGGACTTCCACATCTATTGATCCCGTTTCCGTTATATTGTTCCCGTTATATTGATCCCGTTATATTGTTCCTGATTCCTGTTATATTGTTCTATGCTATCAACAGAGCTCTGGTCCAGTTATCATGTTACCCGTATCACATATTGTATGGTACTTGTTACATTGTATATTTGACATATCAGATCATAAAGTTAACTCGAGTATGGGGGAGACTTGACGGTTGATTAGATCTTATCGGGTGATGTACTGGATCCATATTGTTAGTCCCACTGTAGGGGACGGTAGTGCTGCCTACCAATAGCTCCATGATCTCGTTACTTGATTCGTGCTCCCCTCTTAGCGGAGGGCCCTGGTCTCAGCAGCCAGGGGTCCGTTTAAGGCTGTGATCCCAGGTATGCACGGGATACATCCACCCGATAAGAACTCCTCGACCATGGGTTTCCAATTAACATAATAAAACAGTATACACAATAGTGACGTGGGAACACTTGTTATTTGGTCACTCTCTCGTCTGGATAATGGTACCCGTAGGCCATGTCCGGATGGTTCGACTGGAGTGCGGGCTCCAGTATGAACTGCCAGTGGTATGGGACACTGGAAGAGATTGATTAAAATATCAGGTGGTACTGATTTCTACTATTGTGTCAATCACATGACTTGCCTGATACATGTATACTAACTTGTTACTGTTCCTGTTATTTTGTCTGCTTTCATGTTCACTGTGATCTTGCTTACCTGTTACTGTTCCTGTTCATGTTATTGTATCCGCTATCATGTTACCTGTAGACTTTGCTACACTACCTGATACCTATGGTGGCATACTACTCATGCACATGTACACCTTGCATCACATATATTCTGCTTTGCATTGCTTATATGCTATTTAAACACAACACAGTAACATGTTCATATTGCATATGCCTACCTGCATGTTCATTTACATCACTACCATGTTCACTGCTTTTACTTCACCGCTAAATAACATTATTTATTATATAAAACTCGATATGATTAGAATCATGACCTGATGATAACCGGCTAGGTAGTGATGGTACCAAAAGATGACATGTTTATATATTTCCACTGCTTCCTATATGCTTATGATATAATATCACTTGTACCACATCATGTATTATCTATTAGTATCGTGCTTGTATTATTATGTATACATTACTGCCTCCTTCATTTTACTACTCACTAGGTCGCTTTCTGACGACCCTGGGTTTGCGTGCCCAGATTGGAGATCCGAGTTCTCGGAGTAGCAGAGAGTGCCTTGGCGTGACATAGGAGATTCCTCATCTGGCCTATTCATAGGTATCTAGGGCATTTATTTCTGTTATCTTTTTGTCCCTATTTTTCATATCTATTATGATCGCTGACCTATTTCTGCAGGTATTCTTGTACTTATTTCATGCTGGGACCCATGTCTATATGGAGGTTATGTATTGTACTGAGGCTTAACGTACGCGTGAGCGTGTTTTCACCTCGCGTATGTACGTTGCC
>JAVJIF010032567.1:0-126053 GCA_038442645.1 Agave tequilana
TGAACCGAACCCCAGATTCAGCTGGGGTAGTATTTGAAGTTCACTACTGATAAATGCATATCTTTAATTAGATTTATGAAAGTTGATTGAGTGAACCAACACTATGTTGGCCAGGAAAGAGCTTACTCAGATGATCAACTCTGCTCAGTGCTCAACCCCTGCCTGAAGAGAGACAAGCATTTAAACTTCTCCCTCCAACCATTGAAGCCCCCATCAAAGTCTCTCAGAAAATGATAACAGACAGGCAAAGAAATAAAAGAAAATCTTATGCCAGGAAACACATTTAGCACATTCTCTTATAATCGAAAAACAAAATTAAGCAAAAGTTCACCCTCCAGCTTACATTGTTCTCCCACACTGACCTGCAGTCGCTATGTCGCCTAAGGAAATGAATCTTACCATTCGCCTTGAGCATTATTTGGTGTAGGAATACATATCTACAGAAAAGACTAAGACCAATTTGAGTACAGTTCATACTGAGAAACAAATAATACTTGAAATTTGAGGAAGAAAAAGCTGCTGGTTGATAAAATCATAAAGAGCACATAGAACATTTGCCAGAAGTTTCCAGAAACTTAAATAAGACTTTTGCTGGTGGTGATCATCAAGCATTTTCATAATGTGCATTGCAACAGTATCTCATTAGCTCACTCCAGTTTCTCATGGGTAGACTGAAACATCTAAACTTAGAATAATCAAGTCCACGAGCATGTTTGGGGACTTGAACCACAAAGGCAACAACCACAAAACGATAAAGATGGTTGCGTGAAGGCAAGAGATTGATTCAGTTTGAGATCCAAAGGCAGGAGTGAAGGTGGGTCATGTTTGGCTGCAGAAAGGGATTTTCTGAACAAAGGGGAAAAAAAAAAGAAAGAAAAAAAAAATACCCAAAAAGAAAGAAAATGAAGAAGAAGTTGAGGAAAACGACAGTTCATCAGCTCTTCCAACTGAACAAAGCTCCTCTCTAACAAGGTAAACTAAACTGGAGTTATTGCAGCGTTGCACGAGGTGCACGTGGCCTCACTGGAGTCTTTGAAGGGCTTACCCTGATATATAGCAGTGAAGGACAAAGAGTCGTAAGACAGGAGATCAAGAAAGTTTTGACAGAGGAACATAAAAGAATTATGAGGGGGTGATGAAGGCTCGTACCTAATCGGAAGGGATCTCAGAAGCATGCCGCTACAGTTTAGAGCTAGAAGGGCACTATCTGCCTGCACAAACATATAGAATTTGAAATAATTATGAACATAAACTCTGATAACGCATTTCAACTAAAATGTCTTGAACTTCAAGTTAATGGCCATAAGCTCATAATTTTTATGAATCCAAACCACCCGGAGCTTCATGTAATGGTACAAAAAAGTTATTCCCTCCCCCAAAAACAAATATTTAATTCTTCCATTTGGTGAATGTCTTCACTCTTCTGAAAAATGAATATATCTTTCAGTCAAAAAGATCAATCATCTTTCAATAGCACTCTATTTCTAAAAATTAGTGATACTATCTGAGCAAAAACAGCAAGCAGCACAGAAAATTTACAAAATTGCAACTGTCATAGGCAATGCAGGGAAAATTCAGTATTACATGAGGAGAAAAGTTTCTTCCAGCCTAATCTTCCGGAGAAATATTCTAATGTCTACATATGGTATCAGACTATTTTATTCGAGGCATCTACCCTAACACTGGAAACTAGCTCAATCAAATTAGCAACATCTCTGTTAGCTGGTACATCATACATTAGATATGATACTTGTTATGATGATTAGTTGAGACACTTGAAATAACTAAGGAATAATATCGTGGAATAGTTCTTTCTTAAATCATTCACTTAACCCTGTCAATATACTGAAAGCACTCAAAAAACTCAAATGGCTCATCATTACAGGCGACCAAACAGTTCATATGCAGCATGCAGGATAGTAGACATCTTGACCACATAAATATGTGCATATACACGTGATACATATACAAATCCAATGCTCTATTCTAATGAGTTTTCATTAATCCAGGCCATCTCTAAAAGTTGGAAGGGATAGCAAATTTGGTTCAAATTAGACCAAGCAAGTTTAGGTCCAAGTCATTGGGCTTTTATATAGAAAAATAGTATACCTTAAAAAGCCCAATCACTATGTTATTCTAATAGAACAAGAATCTATTTTCTATATAATAGCCCAATCCCTAAGACCCAAACCTTATCCAGAAAAGTGTAGATCTATCCACCCCAATGGTCACCTTGTCCAACAAGAAGTCACAACTCATGTCTACATCGTACTGAAGTCAACCTTTTATGCAGGTATCTTGAGTCGTGCTCTAGCAGATCATATTTTGATTGAAAAAGGCTTAGATGATGATGATAATGATGATGATGATGATGACAGGGTTAGGAGAAAGATTGCTTCCTTACAATCTTTTAGGAGATATCTTGAGTCGTGTTCATGCTAATCCTATTTTGATGGAAAAAAGCCTAAGATGATGACATGGTTATGTCAGTATGAAGAATGAAAATGGGTGCAAAGAACATTAATGATCCTAGAACTTGGTACAATAAGAGTAGATTTCTTTGGATCACTTTAGTCATGATGAAATACATCTACCAACAATGCGAAAACGATTTTATGGTGCGCACACGTGTGAAGGTGGAAATAATTTTTATTGTGCTCTGTGAAGCAATGAAATACATTTACCTGGAATGTAGAAACAATTTTTCCTGTGTGTGTGAGAGCGTGGCCCCGGAGGGGGGGGGGGGGGGGGGGGGTCGCATGCACATGCACCCAAGCTTGACTGTATTGAACTACGATGTGCCTTTCCTTGTTAACAAACTCTCTTCCCAAATAAGTTATCTCCCTAACTGTCTCTTTCCTCTCTTCTTTCTCTCTCTGCCTCTTTTTTAAATCAGTGTCAAATAGGTGGCCAAGTTTGAAGAGTTGTTGAACATCCTTTAATAATTTTATGTCACTGTGCCAAATACATTCCACAACATGGAACGTGCAACTCGGATAGCAGATTGTTTTGGACCTGCATCTTTTGGTAACATAGGATGATTATGCTGATGACAATTATTCATCTCCTCTATTATTCTCATCTTTCTTTTCCCTCTAGCTGTGATTATTCTTCTATGATTTGATGACGATGAAGAAGAGGATGATATCCAATAATCTTCTGTTCTTATTTTCTCATGCATTCTTCTTTTATCCATTTCTCTACTTTCTCTTCTTCAACTTAATATCTACGACAAAGCTCACTAGTTAAATATCAGAGTGGCCGTGTCTGTGCAGTAACATATAGAAGCTGTATAAAATTAAAACTGAATAATTACCTGGATGAACTCAACAAACGCTATGCGTGTCGAATGCACATGATCCCCAAGAAGCCTCAAGCGGGATACCTGTAGAAAAATGATTATGTTCACAACTAATGGCCCCTCAAAAATCTAAGCATCTTAAGAAACTGATGAAGTACCAGGTTGAGGGCAGTGTACTGACCTCACCACAATATAATTCAAAGAAATCTTTTACTTCTGTTTGTGTAGCCTGACAAAAACAAAATACAGTGTTACTAATGAAAAAGAAGCACACTGTTCTCTTAAAATATATCCTAAATCAACTTTCTCCTGTTGCAATTTTAATTTTGAATGTGTGCAAGAACAACAGTCTAAAAAGCTCAGTGTTGAGGCGGAGAGAAAAAATTATCTACCTTCTTATCAATATTTGTGCAATACACAGTCCTTGTACACATTTCTCGTTCACCTGCAGACTGTAATGAATCATTAATTAGAAAGTTATCAAACAAAAATACCCTTCGTAGAAATATACATAAAGAAAAATAGTAGTAATCACACAATGGTTAAAAGAAAAAAATGAATGAATACTGCAGCAGTCATTGTCCGCACCTGAGGAAGAAATGTAGGATTCACAGGCAAGATAGCAGTCTTTGAAGGTAGAACTCTAACAGGATAGAAACCCAGCATGGTCCCTCCAAGGCTGAGGGCTGTTCTTGCACCTTCTGTTAGCAAACATAAAAATTATGAAGTATGATATAAACTGAAGCATGAACATAAAGACATAGTGAAAGTATAGGCTCTTACGCTCATCAGCAAACTCTATGAATGCAAATCGAAGAACTGAGTGTGGATCACCGCAAACACGGCAATCAATTACCTTCAAATTAGATTTCAAAGAACCATCAGGGAAATTCATTTGACAAATAAACAAAGCATCAGAGAAACACCAAGAGTAAAAAAAAAAAATTGAAATGAGGACTAACAAAGTCATATGAGCATCTACCACCAACTACAAACTATCATGCAGCATGTGCATGAAATCTAATAATCATTTTGAATATGTGTATGGAAAATGTACGTACATACCCCAATTGTCAGATATATCTCCTCTATTGCTACTATGTCAGACAGGCATACACGTCAAAATAAAAAAAATCAAATGCTTTCCCAGCAAGTATATTACTTCTTTATGCTGAATACACAAAACAGAAGAAGGCTATAAATGCAAAATCAAAGCGATCCTTAAGGTTAAATTTTAAAAAGAAAGTATCCCTATTTTTCTCTAAATGCCAAGTTGATCCCTATTTTCTCTCTATATGTTGAAAAAAAAATCCTTGCTATTCACACAGGCCAATTACAATGCTCAAAAATAACTTCTAAATACTATTCTAACTACTAAATACTATTCTACCTACTCCTAGTCTACGTTAACCAGAGGATCGGTATTATTTATCAAAAGTTAGAAGAAAGAAAAGCCCTTCCCAGATTTCCCCTTCTGAAATCTCTCATGATGCCAACTTATCTCCAGTACTTAGCATACAACTGGCAATTCTCTCTTTGCATTTTATACAAGTCTTATAGTGTGACCTTTGACAGGAGTTTCTAGTCTAAAGATATGTGTCACTGTATTATTTTAATATCATATGGTCAATATTGATCACATATTTTGAGCTAATATAATATGATACATTTATTCTTTGGGCGCAATATGAAGTATTACAAAACTGTAATGTTATTATTGGCATAAACATTTTGCTCCATATGATTTCACCAACATTTAGCCATAAAAAGTCATATTAGTACTTTCCTAAGGGAATAGTGGTGTCATACTGTTACTTTTCCTTTCACGCTGTAATTGAGTTCACCAAAAAAAAAAAAAAGAATATTTCAGCTAAAGAGGGACTCTTTTGAAATTTTGTGAGTTAGGCCACAAAAGAATTTTTTGGCTGAAACAAGGACTCATCAATGAAGTGCCTACTTTGTTTATTAGCACATGAGAGCATGTTTATTAGCACATGAGAACACACATGCGCTTACAGAAAGAAAATAAATGTATGTGCATATGTATAGTCAAATTACACTCTATTACTAAGATTTGGGCCCAAATCAATTGAGTGCCAAACGCATGGTAAAACATCCAAATTGAGAATCATTAGTTCTGATACAGACATCTAACCAACTCGATCGGCAAGGATCTCCTGGTTCCTTGCCAATGCACTGATCAGTAGAACAATTGAAGTCTAGGACAAGCATGTAAAGAAATTAGAACAGTCTTGCTCGTACAAACCTGAAATCCAATATCTAGAAGGTTTTGTAATTATGAAATATGGTTTCAGTATGTTTTCGGAGCCTATGAAGTTTCTGGAATGCAACAGATAATTGTTGACTGGAGAATTGCTGATAAAGGACCCATTTGCTATATGCATGTTAACTGACTCTCAACATAGAGGGTTTATGTTAGGATGATAGTGGGTTGTAAAATTTTATCACATCTTTCCCGGAGATTTGGGTCTCAAAGCCAACACTGTTTTGCTGCGAAAATGCTAAGATGACAATGATTGTGACGCCAGATGCTTCCCACATTTGGGTACATTTAGTTGTCAAGTCCTAGGCAAAAGATAGTTTTAATATTATCAGTGCTCATGAGACATACATCAATGATGGGATTCACATTCCCTTGTCAAGTAGAAACTATCTGTAACTTGAAAACAAAAGACTAACAATACTTCTAAATCTAATAATTTGCAGCCTAGCAGTTTACCAGAAGTTACCTATCAGCATAACGATTCATGTTAGACATCTGTATCTTGCACTCATTGAGTAGACATGCATCAAACAAATTGAAAAGGTATCAAAATGTATGGGACAGACACACCAGCATGATAACACATGTGAATCATCTAATTTATCTCATGCTCAAAACAATCCATATGAGCCCCTTAATAGAGTACATCATCATCTAAATACACATGGATTGGGCAGGTAGAATTGATGAAGAAAACAACTTGAATTGAGAATCAAGTAAAATCTAGAACCATTAATGCGTGGTTTTGGTGCCAACACTCAGCTTAGCTCAAGTGGCACAACCCTTCGTTTCCTGATAGGGGGGCCGCAAGGTCGTAAGTTCGAATCTCTCATCCGCAATGACAAGAAATTTTTTGGATTAGAATCACTAGGATGCACTATTGGAGACATAGTACGCAGCGACATGGGTTTACGGTGCACGAAGACTAGAAGCGGTTAGTGGATCTATGCGCGCAGTGAACGGAGTAGTCTCCTCCCTCCTCCCTTATGGTGTAAGCCTATGAACCTTTCTCAGTGAAAAAAAAATGGTTGTTCATCACTTAATAAATTTAACCAAATGCTCCAATATTGAAAAGAAAGTATACAAATGCTCCAATATTACAGAAATCAAGTATGTTTTCCTCGGAAACAGTGAGTACATTAAAGTTACTTTCTTTTCTATAACAAGTATTTTAAATTAAACATTACGTTTATATTAAACATTTTGCTTGAACAAAACACTAGTATCACCACTGGACCTAATCATTGATTAATCAACTTAGCTGGGGATTCGTTCGGCCTTTTTCTCTCTAAATAAATAAAAATAAAAAGAACACTTGGGTGTTCATGTGCCATTTTGTCAATAAATACCAACTATTTTTAAGAGAGTAATATCAAGAGTGCTGCTCCTGAGCCTGGCCATCCATACATAAACAAGTATTTGTTGATGCATTCAGTGGCAGCATAGAAAAAAAAAGCGATATCATAAACTGCCTAGAAATAAATCGGTGGATTATAGAATGGTATGCTTTCTTTAGAAAAAAATATTGAAAGAGGGAATGAAAGCCAGATGTGAATCAATAAGTTGTATTAAGAAGATTGATAAAGAAGCTGCTGGAGAATTTAAACAGTAAATATACATGTAAAGGCACTTGGGGAATCATGGGAAAGAAACCTTGCCTCAAGAAATGACAGAGAAGACAGAGGCTATTAGAATGATAGAAAAGGCAATTCAAAAGTAAAAGAAACTAAACAGATGATTGGAGGGACTTTTTTTTTAAGAAATAAGAGGGGCACTGGAAGGTGTGATGTAGTTCTCAAGAGCTCTGAAGGAGACTTTCTGAACAAGAGAGGAAAAACAAAAGCAAAATAGAAAGGAATGACAAATAAATTGTTAAAAAGTAAGGTATGCTAAAACACAGCAGCCACTGGATTATTATATAAACTAGTGTAAGGCTTATAAAAGAGATGTTGAATTGCATCAATCATTATGAAGCAGAAGTATATTTGGAGACTATTATATGTAGAAAAAGAAAGGGTATGCTTTGATTAAAAGTCGAAAGAGGTTGAGTGTTAGTAGATTGAACCTCCTACAGAAGTCAATAGCATACCAGCTTAGAAGCCTGCATGTCAAAGGACAGCTATTGCACTTTCTAAATTCAGTCATCTTCAAGAAATCAGCATTATCCAATCAGCACCATCACCACCATCTTCAAGAAATCAGCATTGTCCCATCAAAATGAGAACGAGGTAAACTATGGAGCATTACCTAAAGTCAATCAAGCTCCACAAAAAGAATTAACCAAGTTTTTGTGACTGGCTGTCTGTGTGATATCTCTATAAGAGGGTGCCAAACTCCAAGCCAAGGCAGATATGAATAAGAGAACGCCTTTCTGTAAAACATTGAAGTCAGTTAATGGTCTTTTTGGTCATGAAACCAAGCTTCTAGAACATAATAGCCACCCCAATCCCCTAGAGTAGGAAAGAGTCCAGGATGAGACTTGCTTAAGACATTCATCTCTGAGGCACATTAAATAAATGAGCCAAATGGAATGACATTCCTGTAATGCAGCATTATGAGTTTATGAAATATCAAAATGTGTGAACTAAGCATACAGGGCTATATTATTACGATAAATTTAATAGGCTGTGCTACAGTGGTTTGAACTCAATATCTGGTCATGATTGGAAGATTGAGTTAGGAGTGCAAGTCTTGCAGTGAACTTATAGAAGATGGTTAGTATAAGTAGAAGTAGAGGGAGGCTAGCATGACCACATCATTTAAGCTATAAAAGAGTGAGAGAGGAGAATGTGTGGTCATCCAAACACCAATACAATTTTTTATTTGCTCTTATCATTAAATATCTGTTAGATGTATTAGAATACATATTATTATGCATTCAAATGTCACCTGATGGCTCAGCTTAGTATTTCTCCCATTCCAAAGAGAGGCCATTGGTTAGAATCTCCACATGGGCAATAACAAAGGGAAGCTTCCAACAAAAGAATGCATCATTGCAGCTAACACAATAGATTAATATTCATATAACAGTGGAGGTACATTGCGCCTCATCATTGCCCCATTCTGAACTATGTGGGCAGCAGGATAGCTTGTGAAACACACTATTCCTCAGTACAATGATCTAATAGGATTGCTAATAAAACATCCCACTCCCTCAGCATAGAACTCTTTGCTCCCCTATTGCTCCCCTAACGATCCAACAAATATATGGGGATTTCTTTCTCCTCTATTTACCCACCTGACCCACACGCCCACACATATATATACCAAGTCACTAGAAGCAGTTCAAACATAACAGGAGGTCCTGAAGAAGTCATAGAAAGAGAGAGAAATTATGCGGACATGTCAACAAATGAGAACTATTGATTCTGATGTTCATGCAAAAGATGAGCTTACTCATCAAGATTTCACTCTCAATTTATCGCAAGTCGACTAAGAATATTGTAATACCTTCTATGACAGTTTTCTAAGGCAAGGGCCAACTGTCAAGTATTCAAATGTCGTGATATAGATCTCACTATTAGTAGTAATATCATCATTAATCTTCGACACATGATTCACATGAATCAGATGCCAAGTTCTTAGTGTCTGAGAATAACCTACATGTCATTCGAAAGATGCACAAGGTGCCTATTTTTATAAATGTGCATGCAAAATGCGTGAAGTGTGTAATAGATAATGTGGCAAAACAAGTTATTATGAAAGTTGATAAATGATTCAAGATCTTTTTTATAAAGATTCACATCTTTAAAATAATACCATAATTTGATTGTGGAAACCCGATACATTTACGGTGAGTCATCCTAAAGGAAGCTCAAGGTCCCAATGGTCCTACTTCATTAATGGCCATCCCTTGATAGGTTATCTCCAGAGAGGAGCACCGATTAAGGTGCACCCATTGCATATCCCATGTGGTATTTGAGTCCAAAATATCCCCACAAGACAGTTTCTTGTGATGTTAAGAATTAGCATTCAAACTGTTAATGGATCAGAGATCTCGGGCATGATTCTTCAAATAACTTACAGCCCCTAGAATATCCACCTACTTGAACGTCATCTTGAAGGGCTGGGACTAAAAACAATTGGCAAAGAGTGCACGACAACATTAACCTGCTCACCTGAGGATCTAACAGCGTACTGTTCTCAAAATTTCCTAATCTAAGGAGCTTATATTTCAAGGACTAGTTCATAATTGATTTGTCAGTTGTTCTTCTCAGTTATTCCTTTAAAATATGTATGAGATGAAGTATTCTATCCCCCTCGAACAAAGATAATTCTTGTATAGATCATTTTCATAAAAAATAGGTTTTTTTCATATATAGAGGACAAACCAACACATAGTTATAAGCGTCAAATATGCATATGTCCAGGTGTCTATGTTTTGGACAATTCTCGTGTCTGACACCGCTTGTTCGGTCTAAGTACGACACTCGTGTCCATGTCTACAACTCATAGGTTTCAGCTACAAAGAGGCCTTGATGGAGATAGAAATGTTGTACATGGATATTTGAATAGTCAAAGAAATGTTCCTCTTAAGAAATAGATTCATTCAGAAAATTAGTATTGGCATTCTGGACATTGATTTCACTTGAAAGGTACAAATGAAAACAAGTATTATACTCTGCGTCATTTTGAATGATCCTATTATCTATTAGTTTGAGCAAAACATCTCTTTAAAAAATTTAGTTACTAAGGTCATCACTTGCATGATATCTTCGCTTATAAGCAATGATATTTCTTTAGATCATGTATATAGTAAATTACTAATGTAGCAATTTGTGAAAAGTCCTAAATTAATCAGTTTATCAGCATGATTTTTAACTTTTAGTGAACTTATCTTTGTTTAAATCTGCATTACCATTTTCCAGTTCAAATGCGAAAGTAAAACAGAACTGCAAGAAGCCTACTACTGTTTTAGGGAACAATGATAAACACAGGAACTTACAAGCTGCTCAAATGAATTAACAAATCTTTTAATATATGAAATGAATTTAACAATCCTTCAAATGCATCAAAACTAATTCAAGCAAAGCTAATATCAACATTCAGCACACTCAAATATATAGCATCAGCCAACTCTCAACAACAAAAAGGCAACAAATTCTAATCATCTCTAGAAACTAAAACAAGCTACTACACCTAAGTAAGCCTTGGAAATAGGAACAAAAAAAATGAACAATAAACAAGACAACAGCCTCAACCTAATAATTGATGGATATTCATTCTATCCAATCTAATAAATCCTATGCATATTTCTCACATCAGTGGCAAACGTTCTCATGAAAATATAAATATTGCAAATGCAGGTTGAATTTG
Organism: Agave tequilana; assembly: GCA_038442645.1. Classification (NCBI taxonomy): domain Eukaryota; kingdom Viridiplantae; phylum Streptophyta; class Magnoliopsida; order Asparagales; family Asparagaceae; genus Agave; species Agave tequilana. The sequence continues at coordinate 10,902 of JAVJIF010032567.1, forward strand.
AGAAACTTACCTGCCCACAAGTGTTAAATAACCCAGCAAGCTGCTCTTCAGTGACCTGCAGTTCACCAACCACAGGGTTTATATTAGCATACAATAGAAGTAAACCGTAAATGTTATAATATATAACTAATTTATCGCAGACACCAACATGTTTACTTTAAGATGCATGGTAATAGGAGCATAACAAGGAGGAATAAAAATAAGAACAAGAAGGCTTCCCAAGATGGAGTTCTCACATGCTGATCTATATCGGATACATATACAGTTCGCCTAATGCAGTCATCCTTTTGAGCCTTTTGAACTCTCTCGTTAAACCTCCTCCGCCCTTGATTGTAGCCATTCCTCTTCTAGAAAATAAATAAATAAATAACCAATTTTAAGCAAATTACTAGAAATTACACCTCACAAGCCCAATAAAAAATCAATTTTTGCTCAAATTGTTCGACGCAAATAAAGAGCACCAAATCAGCTGAAACCTTTCCTTTCCCTCGCTTTTTTTCTAGCTATACTTACCAAAACAGTCAACAGTTAATTGAAGGGGGAAAAGGTAAAACCTTAAAATAAAAATCCAAATCATCCACATGCTTCAGTCACCATCACAACATCCGGAAGAGAAAAAAGAGGAGAAGAAAGTTAACAAGAATTATAAAATTTTAAATTGTGCACATTTGCCCGCATGCTTAAAAAATTATAAAATTTATAATTTAGCGCAACTGAATGCATCAAAAATCATCACTTTCACTTCAATTTTATTTCTTAAATAGACAAAATTTTGAATTAATCCTTATTTTAAAAATAATTATAAAAATAAATTCTCACCAAAAATAATTGCAAAAACAGACCTCCCTCTGTCATGTTTGGTGCCACGACTGCCAACAGTCGACTGTGTTGCCAACGTGGCGATGTGGCGTTGTTTCATAAAAGTCCGGCCTTATCAAGGCGGAGTATTTATCTGAGAAAAAAAAGAGTCCGGCCTTGGCAAGGCCGGACTTTTTTTTTTCTAATGAAAAACTAGTCCGACCTTATTAAGGTCAGACTTTCAGTTCAGTTTTGTCAAAAGTCCGGCCTTACTAAGGCCGGACTTTTATCCTTCAAAAATCTAGTAAACGCATCCTCAACAAATAAGGCCGGACTTTTATCCTTCAAAAAATCTGATAAACGCATCCTCAACAAACCTTGATCGCATGTCAAATCTGATATTTTTGGTTAAGTGATGGAAATCCGGCCTTGGCAAGGCTAGACTTTTATTTGTGCGTTAAAAAAAGTCCGACCTTATCAAGGCCAGACTTTTTAAAACCAAAATCCGAAGTCCAGGCTTGTCAAGGCCGGACTTCTATGAGCCACCTTCTCTCGCCACGCTGGACCCACAGTCGACCGTTGGCCGACGTTGCGTCACCGTGGAAGAGGGGAGGTCGGTTTTTACAATTATTTTGGTGAGGGGTTTATTTTTCTAATTATTTTTAAAATTAAGATTAATTCAAAAATTTGTCCTTAAAAAACCAAAACTTCAGAGAACCCATATGCCTCACGTATCATCAGAAACAGGAAAAAGAAAATATCAACAAAATTTCCTTTGACCACATGCTTCAATTTTTTTTTTTAAAAAGTATACGATTTATCCCAAATTCTACACTAGGAAATAATTTACCGCAATTAATTTAAAAATTCAAATTATTTATTATGATAAAACTCAAAACCCCATAGAACCCAAATGCCCCACGTATTGCTTCGAACCCAAATAAGGATCAACTACAGTTCTACAAATTAACAATCAATTCTCTCAAAAAATCCAATCTTGGCGCAAATGCGTCAATGAGAGAAGAGAATAAATCGGAGCCAACAGAAACATAAGCCCCAGAAAACCCCAATTCAATTATAATTAAAACAAACTAAAAACAACAACAATCACAAAAATAAAACGATGATCAAAACCCATACTTTGCGATTCAGCTGCTGCTGCTGATTACTATTAACATTAGCAATAGGCGATCCATCAGGCTCAAACCCCTTGAAATAATGGAACCCGCCGCCAAACAACTTGTTGTAGTAATCGGCCGACGACGCGACGAACACTGGCGCGTCGGCCGACAGCCTCGCGTTGGGCTTGGACGAGGGGACGAACTCCTTGGCCGAGGGGTTCAATTTGGAAAGGAGATCGACGAGCTCCCTCACATCCCGATCGTACTTGTGCTCCCCCTCATCGCGGAACTGGTGATCGTCGGGCTTGCCGCCGTTGTCAGCGACCGCCGCCATGGGAGCTCGATCAATCGATCGATCAGAGAGAGAGAGAGACAGAGAGAGAGTGTGTGTGTGGAGAGCGCAGAGCGAGAGAAAGAGAAATGGGCAGATACCTGTGGCAGGACGTCGGCTATTATGCAGCAAGGAAAAGCGTCATTTTTAAGACTTTTTTAATATCGAATCCCCAAAGATTATTACGCAACAAGAAACCAAGTCTGAGAGAGAGAGAGAGAGTGCAGAGGAGAGAGAGACGAAAAAGGTGGCGTCGAGGGGGAGAGAGAGCGAGCGAGGGTTGTTGCGTTGTCACGCTGCGCCGGTGTGGCATTTTTCTGCTTGAAAGGGACTCTGGATTTGTTGGGGTTCACAAATATTTTGCTTTTGATTTGCTTATTAATTAATTAATTGACTATTATCGGGTTTCATTAGTGATTAATTGCAAAGGGTCAGAGGTTTCAGTTACCGCCAGATTCGAAAGTCAATGGCCCTTGGAAACTTCCTCCCCTCTCTCAAATAGAGCAAACAAAACAGAGACTCGTTTGTTGTATTGTGAATCTGTGATGACTCAAAACACTCTGTTCTTCTTCTTCTTCTTCTTGAGTGGTGTTCTTGATAATGTAATGAATCACCCAATTGTAACTAGGACTCACTGTGATCTTAATCCTAACTTGAAACTATGATACTGTTAGTTATTGTTGGGAATACTTCCATGGTATTTGTTCCCATATCAAATCATATCAAATGTTAAGATATTGGTGAATAAATTGACGAGCTACCAACAGGAAATATAAATTAGAATTTTACAATGAGCTCAAATGTACAACTTTTACCCTTTCTATTACACTTGATGGATAGTACAAAAACTCAGTGGAGATGAATTATGAACTGCAATAGGCTTCGATGAATAAAACTGTAGTGATCAAATTTGACTATCATCAGAATGATGACACATGTCCAAGATATCAAGAGCTTCTACTAAGAAATTTACAACTCCCATAGTCATCCCAGAGTTATCTAGTCTCTGGCACATGCAGCATCCGTCACATGCAACCTTTCCGAAGTCATCCTCCTTCCCGAAGGCATCCTCACTCTGGAGCCGCACTCCGTCACTCAGAGGTCTTTACCTTACTGAGGTCTTCTCCATTTCAAACGTCTCCAACCCCAAGTCAGAGGCCCCGAACATCAGTCCACCTAGACCTTCATCTACCGTTCTGCAGCTCCATCCCGCGTCATAACGTGTGACGTCCTCTTTCAACGCGGGCAGTTACGAAAAGTGGCGGACTCCTCGATTTGCAATTATAACCAACCAGCGCCAGTAATCATAGTTGTTACAACAAATCTAGTACGTGCAAATCGTGCAATTACAATACCTTGCCAATTCCACCTTCACATCGGTATTCCTGTCAGGTATATATGATCCTTCGGGTCGCTTTCCTAATCCTCAAAGCACACATACACCACCACACTGGAAGTTCCTGTTGGCCCGGAGGCCTTCCTCTCTAGTTTTGATGATGATTAACTCATGTAGTTATGTTTACTAATATTCTTGTGTTTTTAGTCTCAGATCATTAATCAAGATATTAGTTGGTGATTGCTTCAAAAAGAGGAGTTTGGAAGCCTTCACTTGGTGATTACCGTGCCCGAGCATCAAGTTCATACATTTGCACTCGGTGGATCACGGTTTGGGATCGAGTCGACTTGAAGATGGAAGATCATCAAGAAGACTTAGGTATCCTAGTTTTAGTTTAGTGTGTTTTAGATCCATGTGTAAAGATAAGAATAGTTGATATGCTCAAGTGCACAATACACACACGTTTCATGATTTGGATTTGGTTTTCATGAATAGTTTGTTCAAAATAAGTTTACATTGTTTTTATATATATTAGATATGTTCTATATACATACATGCTTCATATCTTAGACAAACTTATTTTGATATGTCTATTCATGAGTTTTAGAAAAAATCAGATTTCCTTATTGAAAAATACAAGTTTGATAAAATACAAGTTTTGGTTTTTGGTAAAAATGTTAAAACACAAAAATAGTTCAAGTTGCTTGATATTTGGGTTGAAATATTTATCACATGTTTATATATCAATGCAAAACGATAAAACTATTTTTGGGTAATTTTACAAAGACTTAAAAGATTTTCTAAAATAATTTTAACCCCAGTTTCTGACCCAGGACTGTGGCTGACAGGCCAGGTCGGTCGACCGCACGGGTCGACCGCACCAAAGGCTGGTCGACCCTTGCGGTCGACCGACGTGCACAGGCTTGTGCACGTTTGGCAGACACAGGGACGGTCGGCCGGGCGGCCGACCGGACCAGAGAGCTTTGCTCTCTGTATCTGGGCGGTCGGCCGGGCGGCCGACCGGATCAGAGAGTCTGCTCTCTGTATCTGGGCGGTCGGCCGTGCGGTCGACCGGGTTGCCCCAACGGTCACATTTCTGACCGTTGGCGGTCGGCCGGCCGGCCGACCGCTAAGCCTGTCAGGCTGCCAGATCAGCCTAACGGCTAGTTTTGTTTTGGGGCTATAAATATCCCATTGCTTGGTGTTTTTAACTAAGTTTTCATGAGCTAAAATTTCTCTCTATTCTTGGTGTTTAAAAGAAGTTTTCAAAAGAGTTTTTAGTGCCAAAAGATTCATCTATTTGTTTTTAAGTGTTTTGTTATTTTCAAAGAAAATAGGTTTTTGGGAATTGGTTTCTTGTTCTTCATTTCTATATCAATTTGGTATTTTCCCAAGAGATTTTCTTTGATCAAACACTTTGTTTTTCCACACTTGAGCTATCACCTATCCTATTCTTTTAGGATCTTTGTTTGTGGAAAAGGAAAGAGGTTTGTGGTTGAGACATACCACTTGTTGTAAACCCTTGATTTCTTGTGTTGCTCCCTCTTTGATAGAGGTTGAGGTTGTTGTATTGGGTTGGTTTGCTCCCTCTTTAGTAGAGGTTGAGGCTTGTGGTTTGCTCCCTCTTGTGAGAGGTGGAGTTTGGTTTGTAAACCCTCTTCGGTAGAGGTGTTGATTGGTTGTTGTTTGGCTACGGGCCTACCCCTCGATTGTGAGGCGGTGTTTGAGAGAGGAGTTCGGTACTCCTTTGTTGTAACAAATCCTCCTCGGTGGAGGTTCCCTCGGTGGGAGATAGTGGATTGGAAATCCTTCACGGTGGTGAAGGCGGGATGTAGAGCTAGGGGCTCGAATCTCGAAACATATCTTGTTGTTAGTGTTTGATCCATTGTCTCTTAACTCTCTCTCTCTCTCTCTTTATTTTGTGCAAAGCATCATTCATTTCACATCATTCATATTGCTTGTGTTGCCTTGCATCTTTCATATTGTTATATATCCTTTATATGCTTGGCTTGCTTGTGTGTGTGCCTCACTTATACTTAACCACAAGAGCTTCATATAGCACCTCAACCCATATTTAGGGGAATCAAGAGGAGTTAGTCCAGAGCCCTTCACGGGGAATTCGGCTACACTTGTGTGTTGTATTAAGTGATCGCAATAATTTATTTTAGCTTCCGCATTTAGCGTATTTAGTTTATAGATTAGCATTAACACCTATTCACCCCCCCCCCCTCTAGGTGTTTTTTCAATTGGTATCAGAGCCAACGCTCCTGATATTTAGGTTTAACCACCTAGGAGTGAGATCCTTGTTTGCTAGTCTATCATTTGCATTTATTTGTTTGCACACATTTAGTTTGCCCTCATGGATAGCCCTCCTATGTTTGACATTTCTAGACTTGAGATTTGGAAGGTTATGATGAGTAGCTATTTAAAGACCCTAGGTTTGCATGTTTTCCTTACCGCTACCAAGAGATGTTATCTTGGTGACCGCAAGCATATAGGGGCCAATGCACAAGCCCTTGAGGCCATTAGAAGCACATTAAATAAAGAATATCTTATGCTTGCTTCTAACTTTGATTCCGCATTTGCCGTGTGGAATATGTTGACAACCACCACCACCTCCAAGCTTCAATTGCCAATCCAACCGGAGGAGTTTAGTGGAGAATCCGACTCACAATGCTTCATGGTTCAAGGGAATGACTCCCTTGAGGTACAATCGGAAACTCAACTAGATAGTCTTGACTCTAGTTCTTCATATGATGAACATATTGATGCCCATGCTTTGAATGAAGAACTTTCCATTGTTTGTGAAAATTGATTGAAAAATATAAGATTTTGAAAAAGAAAAGTCTAGGATTTGAAAAAGAAAATAAAAGTTTGCATTCTAGACTTGACAAGGTTTTGCAAGAGAAGGTTGAGGTCTATAATGAAAGGGATTCATTGAGATCTCCATTAGACCTTGCATTAAAAGAAAATGAATTTTTAAAATCTAAAAATGATTGCCATATTATTTTAAAGAAAAATGAAAACTTGTCTTCAAAAATTGATTTTGTTTTAAAAGAGAATGTTACTTTGAAAAATAAAATAATTTCTATTTCTAATGATTTAAATGTTTGTTTAGAGAAAAATGAAGTTTTGAAAAATAAAATTGATTCTCATGTTTGCCATGCTAGGGTAGTATCACACACTTCACCTATTGCATGCCACACTTCTTCTTTGATTGATAATGATATATCCATGCTTAAGAAGAGTGTAGATTGTTTGGGCTCCACTTTGAGCCAATGTGTTGTGGGCCATACACGCTTGGAAACTTTGTTTCGAAAGAAACAAGTTCCATCTATTATGCATGCACACCCTCCACGGCATACACATGCTCCTCACGGACACACCCATCACATGTATGCTCATGTGTACACATGTACACATTGTGGACGTAAGGGCCACCTTGCCAAATTTTGTTATGATCGTTTACATGTTGAAAATTTAGCAAATAATTTTGTTTGGGTTAGAGAAGGTACTAACCCCCATGGACCCAATAAGATATGGGTACCAAAGACCACCCCTATTGTTTATGATGTAGGTGTGGGCTCTCGCATGACGTGAGAGTAGAGGTACCTTGGAGTGGATGCGTTCCGAACTTCATGGAAATCAATTGGATGCATCACTTTCAAGGGAGGTTTGGTGGAGATGACCACCACGTTTTGGAGACAAGAAAAGTTGCCTTCTAGGTTTTGGTAACGATTCCTAACTCCTAATTATTGTTTACATGCTTTCCATGTTCATTATTTATAGCATGTTTTGTTGTTTTTAGATTATTATGAAAATGCCATGATTATTAGACCATTGACATGCATGTATAGCCTTTTGAGACACCCATGTTTAATATGGACCATTATTTTAGTGTTCTCACCTTTGTTTAGCTATCATGTTTATCATAACTCTAATAACATGTGAATTTGCATAATAATCATGTTTTTGTTTATCTTGATAATTTTTGTCTTATTTTATACTTCATGCTTTGTTTACTAGTTTAAATGTTAGTTTTCATTAAGACTAGGATTTATACTTGCACATATAGTGGACAACAAATAAATCTATATATGTTTGTACTTGAATGCTTATTTGAACCCATTAGATGTGCTAGTATAGTCTAGTTTTGATGATCCATGCATTTTAAACTTGTATTCCTATTTTTGGATTTGTTTCATGTGTATGAGTTTTCATTTCATGTATATGTCTATTTTGTCAAACTTTAAGATATACATGTATACCCCTTGAGTCATTTGCTTTTCATGCAAATCTATACATATGGACTCAATTGTGTTTAAGGATATGTATGTATACTTTTTGTGTTGACAAATCATACATATACCTTGAAATGAAATTTGTTTTAATGGAAATTTAGTTTCTCATGTTTCCATGTGTTTTTGTTTAACTTCATGTATATGTCTATTTTATCCAAATTATTGTTGTACATACACATCCTTTTGAGCCACATGCCTTCATGCATATACCTTTGTGGACTCGTTGTGTTTGGATATATATGTATACTTTAGTTTATATAGGACATACATATACCTTGAAGATTAAATAAGTTTTGATGATTTTCATATTTTCATGTTTCAAGGAATTTTGAGCTTGAATGTCAAGTTTCATGATTATGATCTTCACATTTTATTTGTACACTCACATTTATTGTTTACTCATGTGTTTGTTTTCATGAGTCATAATTATGCTTAATTGATTATGAGTGTTGACTATTTTGTGAATTTCATGTTTTTATGAAAAATATTTTGTTTTATTCCTTACTTGAAGGATTTCGTACTAGTTTACAAATTTTTTATATAACTAGTTACGGTATTCTTCATTTGGTAGAGTTTTTCAAACATACTTATTTTCAAATCTATTTTTTTGAAAACCCCTACCATCCACGGGCGGACGGATGGGCGATTATGCTCATGTATGCTTTATATTGAAAATCATTTTTAAACTTGAACATGATTGGGTGGTAGTTATATGATGTATACACTTGATCATTATTGTTATTTCAATTGGTATCATTGAATTCTTTCAATTGGTATCAATTTTGACCTTTCTTGTATACTCATATATGTTTGTATGTATGTATGTCTTTTAATTTCAAGAATATCAATTTCAATTGGTATCTATTTTTCATACATATATATTTTGTTTATGCTAAGTTTGAGTTTCAACTTTGTTTCAATTGATTCAATTTTCAATTGGTTTCTTATACAAGCTTATGCATGTGTTTTGTTGGTATTTCATAAAGGGGGAGAAAATTCGATTTTCATCTTTCAATTGGTATTTATATTTCCACTCCCTTGATTTATGATAGAAAATAAAATTTTAAATTGATATCATATACTTAAAAAGGAAAAATACTTTCTTTTGATATCAAGATGTTTATTTGAATATGTTTTAAAATTGGTATCTCAAAATTTTGTTTTAAAAAATAAATACAAAATGTTTTGATTTATATTGCCTATATGCAAGGAGAGCTTAACATCTCTTCAACATATAGATTCATGCTGAGTGTATCTTTTATTGAGGAGCTTGACATCTCTTCTTTATGTGATACACGTGTGTAGGGGGAGCTTCACATCTCCTCTTATGCATTGCATAGTGTATGTTATGTGAATTAGGGCTTGTCATCCCTCCTTCATGTAATGTATCTATGTAGGGAAGCTTCACATCTTCCTCTTCATGAATGTATATAGCATATACCATTTATTGATTTATGTTTACTTTCAATTGGTATCAAGATGCTTCTTTGACATATTTTCAATTGATATCCTAATTGATTGTCACCCCTATTTGATTTTTGTTTTTGTTTTAGACAAAAAGGGGGAGAACATTATTTTATTAACCCTTTTGTTGATTCATTGTTTCGAACAAAAAGGGGGAGAAAAATTTATTGATTTAGTTTTGCTTTTACCCTTTATTGATGATTGATTCTTTGTATTAAAAGGGTGAGAAGATTTTGTTTTGTTTTGATTGTTTACCCCTTTGTTGATGATTGACAAAAAGGGGAGAAAGATTTTGAGTTCATAAGATTTATATATGCATAGTTATGTTTTTGCATATATTAAGTTTAATTTAGTTTAATTTTAATTGGTATCTAGAGCATGTTTTATTTTTGAACATTTCATTGGTATCTAGAACCTTTTACTGTTTATGCATATCTATGCATTCATGTTTAATATTCATTGCATATTATGCTTATTTGTTTATGCATGAGTTAAGGAGGAGCTTCTTTGAAGCTTAACTTTAATCCATGCATATATAACTCCATGAGTTTTGTCATCATCAAAAAGGGGGAGATTGTTGGCCCGGAGGCCTTCCTCTCTAGTTTTTGATGATGATTAACTCATGTAGTTATGTTTACTAATATTCTTGTGTTTTTAGTCTCAGATCATTAATCAAGATATTAGTTGGTGATTGCTTCAAAAAGAGGAGTTTGGAAGCCTTCACTTGGTGATTACCGTGCCCGAGCATCAAGTTCATACCTTTGCACTCGGTGGATCACGGTTTGGGATCGAGTCGACTTGAAGATGGAAGATCATCAAGAAAACTTAGGTATCCTAGTTTTAGTTTAGTGTGTTTTAGATCCATGTGTAAAGATAAGAATAGTTGATATGCTCAAGTGCACAATACACACACGTTTCTTGATTTGGATTTGGTTTTCATGAATAGTTTGTTCAAAACAAGTTTACATTATTTTTATGTATATTAGATATGTTCTATATACATACATGCTTCATATCTTAGACAAACTTATTTTGATATGTCTATTCATGAGTTTTAGGAAAAATCAGATTTCCTTATTGAAAAATACAAGTTTGATAAAATACAAGTTTTGATTTTTGGTAAAAATGTTAAAACACAAAAATAGTTCAAGTTGCTTGATATTTGGGTTGAAATATTTATCACATGATTATATATCAATGCAAAATGATAAAACTATTTTTGGGTAATTTTACAAAGACTTAAAAGATTTTCTAAAATAATTTTAACCCCAGTTTCTGACCCAGGACTGTGGCTGATAGGCCAGGTCGGTCGACCGCACGGGTCGACCGCACCAAAGGCCGGTCGACCCTTGCGGTTGACCGACGTGCACAGGCTTGTGCACGTTTGGCAGACACAGGAACGGTCGGCCGAGCGGTCGACCGGACCAGAGAGCTTTGCTCTCTGTATCTGGGCGGTCGACCGGACCAGAGAGCTTTGCTCTCTGTATCTGGGCGGTCGGCCGGGCGGCCGACCGGCTCAGAGAGTCTGCTCTCTGTATCTGGGCGGTCGGCCGTGCGGTCGACCGGGTTGCCCCAACGGTCACATTTCTGACCGTTGGCGGTCGGCCGGCCGGCCGACCGCTAGGCCTGTCAGGCTGCCAGATCAGCCTAACGGCTAGTTTTGTTTTGGGGTTATAATACCCCATTGCTTGGTGTTTTTAACTAAGTTTTCATGAGCTAAATTTCTCTCAATTCTTGGTGTTTAAAAGAAGTTTTCAAAAGAGTTTTAGTGCCAAAAAGATTCATCTATTTGTTTTTAATTGTTTTGTTATTTTCAAAGAAAATAGGTTTTTGGGAATTGGTTTCTTGTTCTTCATTTCTATATCAATTTGGTATTTTCCCAAGAGATTTTCTTTGATCAAAACACTTTGTTTTTTCACACTTGAGCTATCACCTATCCTATTCTTTTAGGATCTTTGTTTGTGGAAAAGGAAAAGGTTTGTGGTTGAGACATACCACTTGTTTTAAACCCTTGATTTCTTGTGTTGCTCCCTCTTTGGTAGAGGTTGAGGTTGTTGTATTGGGTTGGTTTGCTCCCTCTTTGGTAGAGGTTGAGGCTTGTGGTTTGCTCCCTCTTGTGAGAGGTGGAGTTTGGTTTGTAAACCCTCTTCGGTAGAGGTGTTGATTGGTTGTTGTTTGGCTACGGGCCTACCCCTCAGTTGTGAGGCGGTGTTTGAGAGAGGAGTTCGGTACTCCTTTGTTGTAACAAATCCTCCTCGGTGGAGGGTCCCTCGGTGGGAGATAGTGGATTGGAAATCCTTCACGGTGGTGAAGGCGGGGATGTAGAGCTAGGGGCTCGAACCTCGAAACATATCTTGTTGTTAGCGTTTGATCCATTGTCTCTTAACTCTCTCTCTCTCTCTTTATTTTGTGCAAAGCATCATTCATTTCATATCATTCATATTGCTTGTGTTGCCTTGCATCTTTCATATTGTTATATATCCTTTATATGCTTGGCTTGCTTGTGTGTGTGCTTCACTTATACTTAACCACAAGAGCTTCATATAGCACCTCAACCCATATTTAGGGGAATCAAGAGGAGTTAGTCCAGAGCCCTTCACGGGGAATTCGGCTACACTTGTGTGTTGTATTAAGTGATCGCAATAATTTGTTTTAGCTTCCGCATTTAGCGTATTTAGTTTATAGATTAGCATTAACACCTATTCACCCCCCTCTAGGTGTTTTTTTCAGTTCCCTATTCCAGTAGATCTACTACACTAGCAGTTCCATGTGCTAATCCATTCACCACACTTGAAATTCCCTGTTCCAATCCACCAACACACTAGCAGTTTCCCGTGCTAGTCCACCCTTCCACCACACCGGCAGTTTTCTTCTGCTGGTCTTTCCTTCAATTCCAGCTACTGATTCTCACGCTCAAGGGTCTTAGGCCGGCACCACATCGGAGTTCCTAACCTGAAAATTATTCTTTTCCATGTGTGTTCTGACAGGTATCACCCGGGGAGCTCCTCTTATCGCTTGTGGTGGGTCTGATCCACTGTAAGCTGATTTATATCCACCACAAATTAGTGTTTTCATTGAGATCTGAGTTCACACTCAAGATCTCCTTCCGATCCAACCCAAATCCTTCCTCAAAAAGTCTCTCCCCTAGTGCCTATGGCCCTGAGAAAGCAGACTAGCACCCACAACGATGTCCCGTCAAAGGGCAAGGTCATTAGCGCCATTGGTCCCCTTGCTTTCCATCAATCAGCCGCATACTATCAAAGACACTGGCTCCTTCTCGTCTCAGGGGCGGCCGTCAATGTCCAAGCACCCCCGCTGCAGTACAAAGTCCATATCCTTAAGATGCTCACCAATATGAAGGAGTAGATGAAGGAGCAACAAGCCCAGTTAGATCGCGATCAAGAACAGACGACTCTCGACTGTGAGAACACCATCCCTGAATAGGAGGCGTTGAGGTAGCTCAACGAACAACTCCAGGCCCGAATTGTTGCCCTCGAGAGCACCCAGACACCAACGCAGTTGAAAAGCGAGCCAGATATTGAAGAATCTCCCGACATCCAAGTCCTCGACGAGCTAATCTAAAGATGGATCGAGGAGGCTATGTTGCATCTCAATAGCCGATCAATACTTTTAGCTACCAAATCTCTGACTCCCCTCTCAATTCGCCTACGGGCAGTCGAAATCCATTAGAGAGTGTCCCCCCGCTCGGAGTCCCTGCCATACTGATGGGAGTGTGCCCTATCAGTCCCTGATGCTTGCACGTCCCGAAGTGGGAGTGTCCCCCACTCGAAGGCGTCAACGCAAGCACCAGCCTACGGGACCCCTCTCGATTAGCCTACGGCTAGTCGAAACCCTCTGTTGTGTGAATGTCCCTTGCTTAGAGTCCCTGTCATGCTGATGGGAGTGTCTCCCATCAGTTCATGACGCATGTACGTCCCAAAGTGGGAGTATCCCCCACTCAGAGGTGGCAACACAAGCACCAGCCTACATGCTCCCCCTCGATTAGCCCACGGGCAGTCGAAGCCTTTCCCCACTTGGAGACCCAAATCACCACTCTGCGAGTTCTACTCCAAATCAGAGTCAACGCATCTAATTTGTCGATGGGTCACACCTAGGGGTGCCACCGGATACGGATTATCCGCGGATATCCGCATCCGAATCCGCCTCCAATCCGGATATGGATATCATTTTTTCACATCTGTCAATATTCGTATCCGTATCTGTATCCAAAAGGTAGGTGCGGATACGGATATGGTAAAAGTAATATCTTATTCGTATCCGATCCGATATCCGAATGTTGCGTGCTTCATAATGATATCGGTATGGAGAAGATTATTCTTCAATGGAATAAGGTATTAAATTTTGATATTTTGAGTTGGTGAAAAAATAATAGTGAAAAGTATTCGATTCTTGCAAGAGCACCACATGATATTTTGAGTATTTCGACATCAATCATATCATCCGAATCGGCATTTAGCACCGGAGGACGTGTAATCTATTGTTATAGAAGTCAAATGACAATGAATACGATGAATGTATTGATATATACACAATAGTATCATAGTATGTATCACATTTAATATTGTAGTAGATGAGATAAAAAATAATATAAGTATTTCTGTTTAATTTATCTTTAACCATATCCATTTTTAACATATATGATTAGTATCCGCATCCGATCCGCTAATATCCGATTTATATCTGATATCCGATTTTGGCGGATACGGATATCATTTTTTCACATCCGCCAATATCCGTATCCGTATTCGAAAGTTGGGTGTGGATATGGATATGGTAGAGGTAATATCCGATTCGTATCCGATCCGATGGCACCCCTAGTCACACCCCCACTTCAGAACCCTACCAAGTTTGCAGATTCCGTTGATGGGATAACCCTTACTCGGAGACAACACTACATGCTTGCCTAAACCAAACCAACCAACCTTTCTAGAGATACAAATTAAACATTCTGAAAAGGTATGATCGTCCAAGTATTATCTGAAAATAAGCCGCTTTTATTCCGATAACATAGTCATTGCATCTGCCTGCATGTATTTTCATCTTGAATTCACATAAATTATGTATATTTAGCTTATAATATCACAAGATAAATAGTATATACATGAGGTTTCCTTATTTGGATTATTCCTTCAATGTTCTAGTTTCATGCGTTTGGAAGTTAAATGAACATAATTCGTTAATCTACTCTGTTAGATTTATATTGGCTTTCATTATACTTATTATGATATATCTAACGATAGATTTAAGATGTTCCATTGCATACTTGTATTTGAATCCTCATTCCCCTTCTGATGGGAGTGCCCCCATCAGCCCCTGACGCTTGTACATTCTAAAGTGGGAGTGTCCCCCCACTCAGAGGCGGCGACGGAAGCACCGGCCTATAGGCTCCCTCTCGATTAGCCCACGGCTAGTTGAAACGCTCTGTTGTGGGAGTGTCCCCCATTTGGAGTCCCCACTCTATTGTTGGGATTTTTTCCACTCAGAGCCCTGCCAAGTTCACCTTCTGATGATGGAAATACTTCCATTCGGAAGCAACTGTGAACCCAATTTCGTTGCTGGGATTTTTCCCACTCGGAGGCTTAAAGTTTGTAGGTGTCGCTGATGGGATCTCCCCCACTTTGAAATAACAGCGCAAACTCGTCAAATCATTCCATATCTAACCAACCATACCCAAGATAGAGATCGCCCGAAGAGGCATAGTCATATCAATTCCAAAAAGCCAACTGTAAAAACAAATAAGGAAAGATCCAGACAACCATTTCAATTCTAGAAATGTATATACATTTCTATTCTGAAATCTTTCCATTCCAAGTACATTCCATTAATATATTTGGTTATATCTGAAAAGAGTAATACAAATCCCTTTTACATATCTGTGTTTATATCTTTTTGAAAAGAAATACAGATGATTCAAATCTGAACACTCCAATCATGCCACCATTAACAGGTCCCCGATGTCAAATAACAATGATTTGTTCATCGGAAGACATCTTCCGGAAGCAGTCATCCATTTTCATCCGCGCTGCGACTCCTGAACAGGCAATTATATGCCCCAACATCAGCTCCCATGACTCCAAGGCAGCCAAACTGACACAATTGTTCTTCCTGCGTTATAGGAAGGATGAGATGACTCCAAAGAAGCCCTCCGAGAGCGAGGCAGCGGTGTCTGACAAGACGGTACCTCCAAGATAGCCAAACCAACACCACGGCCCTCTTCATGTTGCGAGAAGGGCAAGGACTCTCAGAAAGCCCTCCAAGAACAAAGCTGACGTCCGCGCAGACTGAAACCTGCAAGACGTGCTAAATGGCTGTAGAATCACGCTAGCAATCCAAAGCCACCCAGGACAAGTATTACTTTCGATCGAAGCAGGACTCCCTCTGTCACGATGACTAATATACCATAACAGTCCTTTCATGGAGACTAATGCGATGCACCTTCCAGACTCCTAGAAGAGAAAACTCGGTCACCATCTCCACAACTTCCTCCCTCTTGTTCTCCTTCCTCCATTTGAAAAAAAGAAGAAAGGATGACATGACGGTGCATCAAGGAAAGAAATTAGGGTTTCGAAATAAGAGTTTTTGAAGAAGATGGAAGATGATTTTCTCCTACAAATCTCCCTCTATTTATAGACGGATGAGGAGCTCAATTGCCTCCAATTCAAATACTTAATCCATAAAAATCAGCCCATAATTTTGAGATTTTCGGCCAACAGTAAAGGCAAAAGATCAGCAATCACCACCAGTCATAATGATACTAGGATTCGAAGAGACACTAGACACAATCTTCTGAGAGATCCCGCCGCTTGTAGTGACAGTTGTCAGTTAGCTATGCAACCAACAGTTAATTTCAGAAGACCCACAGTGATCCGAAGAGATTCATCGCACAAGCATCATGATGAGTTTTAAAGCCTCCACCCCGAGTATCTTCATTTCCCCGACTTCTCTTCCGC
The DNA here is from genome assembly GCA_038442645.1 of Agave tequilana. Taxonomy (NCBI): domain Eukaryota; kingdom Viridiplantae; phylum Streptophyta; class Magnoliopsida; order Asparagales; family Asparagaceae; genus Agave; species Agave tequilana. The sequence goes on from JAVJIF010032567.1 coordinate 27,224, forward strand.
AGTCTCCGATAAGTAGGAAATCAGGGGGCATCTAAAGTGGTCAAAATTTGACCCTCATCATGATGATGACACGTGTCTAAGCTACCGAGAGTTTTCACTAAGAAATTCACAACTCTAAGAGTTCATTCTGGAGTCTCTGCCACATTTAACCTCTGCCACATCCAACCTTTCCTAAGTTATCCTCCTTCCTGGAGGCATCCTCAGTCAGAGTCGCACTCCACCACTCAGAGGTCTTTGCCTTCCCGATGCCTTTCCCGTTCCAAAAGTCTCCAACCTAAAGTCAGAGGCCCGAACATCGGTTCCATTAAGATCTTCGCCTATCATTACACAGCTCCATCCTCCCTGCGTCCATAACGTGTGATGACCCCTTTCAGCGCGGGTAGTTATGGGCAGTGACGGACTTCCTAGTCTGCAATTATAACCAACCAGTGCCAATAGTCACAACAGTTACAATAAATCCAGCACGTGCAGATCTGCAGTTACAGCAGCCCACCAATTTTGCCTCCACGTCAGCATCTCTGTCAGGTATCTATAATATTTCTTCTCCAAGGAGAGAGATTGCTTCCCTAATCCTTAAAGCACACATACACTACCACACTGGAAGTTTTATGTTTCAGTCGATCCACTGCACTAACAGTTCCTTGTGCTAGTCCATTCACCACACTAGAAGTTCCCTATTTTATTCCACCAATACACTAGCAGTTTCCCGTGCTAGTCTACCCTTCCACCATACTGACAGTTTTTCTCTGTCGATCCTTCCTACCATTTCACTTACTGATTCTCACGCGTGAGGGTCTTAGACCGACACCACTCTGGTTGATTGGGCTTCTACCTGCACACAAAATACGGAATTACGGAACTTAAAAATAAAGATGTGCAAGTGCTCAATTCTACCGCGATAGCAAGTGGCTATGTGGGTCATGATCCACAAGGAGGGTTTGCGATAGAAGCGTTCAAGGTTTTTTAATTGAAATCTTTATGAAGAAAAAATGAAAGTTCTTCTTTGTTTTAAGAAATGAAAATGAAAAAGAGTTAGGTTAAGTTAGAAAGAAAGCGATAGATGGAGAAGGTGGAGAAAATCAGAAAACGACTATGTACAAATAAATTGAAAAAGAAAGATTTGGAAGATGTGGTGTTGGTGATTTAATCTACAGAAATAAAAGAAAAAGAAAGAAAAATAATTACTTATCTTCTTTTTACCAAAAGCTTACCTTGAATCTTTGGCGACGATGTTACCTTGAAGTGGAGGCAATCAACGCATAGCCCATAAGAGTTGAGTATTGTCTCTTCCACATTACATTATCAAGACAACTTCAAGCATGAAATGATACAGAGAGACTCACATCCATCATCATGAGCTATCGGTGGCACTCGCAAAGGCAAGGCTCTTTCGATGCTTTTAGACTCACTTGGAAGATAATTGTACCAAAAGAAGAGTGAAGTAGAAAAGAAGAAAAAGAAAACTAAAACGAAGTACATACAAGAGAGAATACAGATTTGATTTCATAACGATAAAAGAAAAGAAATAAACCTTACACCGGTGTCACTCTCAGCTCAAGCTTCATTCTTGTTCTTCTATGAAAGTCTGATCTCCTCTGAATTACATAAATGAAAGCTAAAAATTACATGAAAAGAAAAATAAAAACTTACACTAAAAAATGAAAAACTAGACTAAATCCTATCTTTGCATGGTCCTCATCTTTTGCTCAGCTAAAACCAGTATTTATAGGGAAAAACCTAAATGAGAAGATCCCAGGAAGATTGGGGGATCTCCTGGTTTGATGTATTTCCCGTATCTTCTTTTGATTTTCTTGTTTTTGCTTCAAAGTTGACAAAACAGCCTTTGATTGTGCTTGATTCAGGGAGGATTCTTCTCAACTTCCTTATATGCCAAGATTTTGCCTTGATTTCTTCATCTTGATTCAGGGAGGATTCTTCTCAACCTCCTTATATGCCAAGATTTTGCCCTGATTTCTTCATATTGATTCAGGGAGGATTCTTCTCAACTTCTTATATGCCAAGATTTTGCCCTGATTTCTTCATTTCAAATTTATTCTGAATTAATCAGAATTTGGTGGCTTTTGGGCTTGTTTCTCTTCATCTCCTTAAGAAATGGGCCTGCAAATAAATTAAACATTTAATTAGGACAATGCAGATTTTATTCTATAATAAGTATGGAAATATGATAATAAATGTGTAACATTAGTGACCAATCACACCCCCATACCTATCTTTTGCTCGTCCTCGAGCAAAACAACTAAACTATACTAAGGATTATTAGACCACTTTCGCAGGTCACGCGATTGCACTGAGCATGTGCAACAAGCCGTTAAACCTCTAGGTTTCTCCTAGAGGACGAGTTTTGTCTCATGAGGGTTTTCAGTGGATTACACCCACAAAATCCATAAAGAAAGAGAAACAAAGAGTTAGTATTTTCGAAAAGCATTTTGAATGAGAAAAATATTTGAAATATAATTGTAAGATTTAAGCAATCTATAAGTTATAGGAAAACTGAATTTTTCATTCCTAAACTTAGTATCTATTCAAAAATTTGTTATCAATCAAAGTAAGGAGTCAAATTGTACTTCTCATCTGGTCTATTACTTTACCCTAAGCCATATGCACCTTGTGATCGTGAAAATTTTGACTAAGGGTTCATTAACTCTAATTCTTATGCCTTATTTATTTATATATATTTTTTGTGGTATTATTCCTTAGTTCTATTAGGCTTTCTAATCTGCCCATGTAACGAGCCTTTAATCGATGACTCCCAAACAAATCGGTCTTAGGGCACAAGGTGAGAAAACACCCCAAGGACTTAAGGATTCGAGCAAACAAGGCCACAAAACTAGAATTTTATTATTTGAACCCCTTTTTGGCGTGAATACTTATGCTTTATTAGGCACAAATACTCAGTTTAATCAGAGGATTTATATATATATTTTGTCTCAAACTTATCTAATCATCTTTCGCATAAATACTAAGGCTTGCTTAGGCCAAAATACCTAGATAATCAATAATTAGATTCGTTCATCTTTCATAGATATTTTTTTCATTTTTTTTCTTTTTTTATATATAAGGCATAAGAATATTTGTTTTTGAACCCTAAGTGTGTAAGTGTATGAAGTATGCATATTTCATTAAGGTAAAAATCAAGACTAAATTACTTTGACAAATTATCTTCCTAACCCTAAAAATTAAACAAATAATCTTATTTTGACCAAATTTAAGAAATCCTAATTTTGATTTTTCTATTCCTTAAAATTGACTTAATTCTTACAAAAAATATGTCAAAATATTGTTTCTATTTTCAAAAAGTTTTTAAAAGTAAAGAAATTTTTTTTAATAAAAAGAAAAACCTAAGTTATGTTAGACCCTCCCCCACACCTATCTCATGCATTGTCCTCAATGTATGAATTAATGCATAGATGCATGAAAAAGAAGAAAGGGAAGGAAAATGTTACCTTAAGGTGGTGGTTCCGGTGGTGGTCTGAATGGTCCACGAAATGCGGCCCAATCGACTTTTCGTGGAGTTCGGAGGAACCCACCAGAAATTTCTTTAATATAACCCACTAAAATGATATATGCATGAATGATTTTTATTAAATATTTGACCCCATCTAATTTCCAAATTCCATAATTAATTTTGGAGTCAAATTTGTCACCCGTTTTGTCCCAAAATGGAGTGTGAAAAGATAGAATGATTGACTTTGACTCAGAAAGTACAGGAACTAATACCGACTCAGGAAGGTGACTTAAGTCAAGTAAAGGTTCAGGAGTCAAGATTGGTTCAAGAAGCGGGTCCAAGTCAAGAAGTTGAAACTCAAGTCCACATTTGTTTTCCAACAATGGAATGTGACTTAATATTGGTGATTCAAGTTCAAGAATGATAGGTGTGGGAATCAAAACTGACTCTAAAATATTACTCAAATCGGGTAACAAAACAGGAGTCAATATTGGTTCGGGAATTTGAACTGGATCACAGATTTGAGAATCTAGCTCACATTTCTCATTGAGTTCAATGTCATAAAAATGAGAACTTGCCAATTTATCAATAGGACTTTCAAAAGTGTATAATCGGTCAAGTTCAATATGATCATTAAAAATGGGTGATTCAATTTCATAATGAATTGGCACAGGATCCAATGTTGACTCGGGAAAAAGATTGAAATCAGGTGAAGACACCGGAGTCATAATTGAATCAGGAAGTAGAATGGAATCACTAAGTTGAGGTTCAGGATCATACTCATTTTCAAGTTCTATTTCAGGAAAGGAATAACTTGTCAAACTGTCAATATCATTTTCAAAATTTAGAGTTTGGGCAAGTTCAAATGATTGTTCTGAAATAGAACCTTGTTTTCCAAAACAACATGACTCTTCGGCTCTAACAGAATGGTTAGCGACATCAGAACTGGTCAAACGGTGAGAACGTAGAGTTTGGACCATCATATCTATGTCACGATTATGAGCGTTTTGAGCCTGGGTCATGACTTCAAGCATCTCTTCATAATTGATAAGTTTATTGTTTTGATGAAAAGATGAAGTGTTGTCATGGAATTGGTGGTGAAATTTTGAGTCCATCAGATTTTGTGATTTTTGTTTGGACTCACGCATACTCATTTCCAAAATTGATGGTTTTCTATTTTGGACTGGTGGAACTGAGTATGAATCTTGGAAATATTGTGGACTAGGTGGATAAGGAGGACAAGTTGGTTGAAAATTAGACTCGGGGGAGGTGAATCCCCACTGACTCTGTGAAGAGTTGAAATTATTCTGAAAATTATGGTTATAAGATTGGTGGCATGGGTTATATTGAATCGGATAAGACCAATCCGGCACACTAGGTTGGTTAAAGTTATGATATGCCGGGTTGGTAATATCCGAAAAAGAGGATGGTGTGTAATATGGATTACTATTAAAATTAGAAAAATTATTGTTATAAGCCATATCACACAATAAAACACAAACAAAAAACAAACAAATAAGCAAACAAAAAAGAAAAAATTCTAACCTAAGTTAGGGTAGACCTATGACCTAGACGACTCCTAACTGGTTAGACTGTCCACGGGAGGTATAATGTAGACTTTGACCACAAGCTAATCAGCCAGGTCAGGGCAAGATTGGTGGGAGGTTATCCGTCAAAGACGTTCCTTAATTAAATAACCACCAATCTTCGGGCTTTCGGCCCTTAATCCCCTTCCCAGACACTGATTTGGTAGAAGTCAAATTCCAACACCTTTCCCCCTTAGGATAATCTCCTAATTGAGTCCGAGATGTCCCTAGGGCCAACATCTACTCATTTTTAGTTAGGCTTGGGTTAGTGAGTGCTTGGAATCTGATTTTTGGGTTAAGGAAGGGTGATTAAATCCCCACCTTATCTTGTTATGGGGTGGTGCCCTTAAGATCAGTTTGTGCAAGTGTACAAGATATGTAAACAAGTGTAACGCCCCGATCCCGGCGGATACGGGGACGTCACTGCAACGTATATACGTAGGTCAGAACTACCCTCCCGTATATACGCTAAGCATCAGTACAGACAAGAATCAGAGTACGGAAGCAAATGGTGCATTATACATTCCAACACATATATACAATTACAAAGTTATCACCAGAAGTGATCCAATATTACATGAATATCACATCACTAATATACGCAAATGCGGGAATACAAGGATATGTACAAGTATGAATAGAAAAAGAGCACTCACGAGTTTACAAAGGGAAAACTCGAGAGGCACACAGGGGGCCTGGAAGGATGGAGCTCTGAAAGGTCAACTGGGGGTCCACGCTACCGCTGCGCCACTCTGATCCGCAAGGGGAAGAATCTACACGCTCCAAGCTCCGGAACCTGGACATGAGAATCCAGGGGAGTCAGTGAAACTCCCAGGCGAGTGGTGAAGCAAAACCAAGTGGCGAGCAAGGGTGAGTACATGTCATGTAAAGCCAAGGACAAGCAATCTGATTGTATGGCTTCAGATTACGGTTCCATGAGACTAGTACATCGAAGGAATAATCCAAACAAGGAAACCCTCATCTATATACCTTTATCTCATGTTACCATAACCCAAGCCCATTCAACCCGACTGTTCTCAGGCATGATAAGATAATGAACGGGAAGCAGGTGGATACGAAGGATAAAGCAAGGTATAAGCAGTTAATACAATAATACTCATAAAACCGGAAAGCCGAAGTAAAATCCAAGACAAGCAATATGGTAAGGCACAACACAGATTCATAGCCGTTTAAGTTGCAGGCTTTAGTATGCGTCCCATTCCACATACCTCCACTTACAACTTAAAGAGCCGGTTATTATGACACTTTATTATTACTCGTCTTACCCTGATATCTAGCTATGTGAACTAGCATCCCAACGCACATAGATCCATATCCGAGTAAAACAAGGTTGTTATTGGAAACTAGCGGGGGTATCAACGAACTATGTTTACAGTGGGTCCCGTACATACCCGGGACCACGGCCCAGGATTGTTCCGTTGCATGGAAACGGAAGCCAGCCACAAGGCTAAACAGGAGGGACTTATGTATGCCCTTATCATGATGGTACCAGTAATGAGGGAGCCAGCTCTCCCCTCGGTCCCCTGGAGGCCCACAGGTCAGACCGGAACATGTAGTTGCACAACATTCCTAAAAGCCACTGTAAACACGAACACATATTGATATCCGCATGTTTCCCCCGACCCAATACAAGTTGGTCCTTTTTAGGATTCATTAGTTTAATTATCACTTTACGGGAATAACTGGAACAGGACATGATCAGGAAATCAGGAGTACATAAGTACTATATAGTCAGGTCACTGCATATAAAGCAGGAATACAAGTCACTGATCATGATACAGGATGATAAAGTAAGGTTCCCGTAAAGGTGATAATCACAAGTCAAGTATATCATGCTGGGTGTCAAGTGATAGCATGACAGGGTGATGATATTTAATAAACAACCAAGCATATCAAAGGATTGATAATAGTCGGGTTAAGTCATGGCAAGAGATTGATAATAGTCAGGGCAAGTCATAGCATAACTAAAGGGTCTTGCCAATAGTAGCAATGGCAGGTGGTCAGGTGATAACACACTAGATGGTCAGGTGATATACATGTGTTAAAAGGAAGCATACAACTAACAGGTCTGAAGTAATGGCAAATGGTAACATGGAAGTAACTCAAGGTCCAACGACCACGAAGGGTCGGCCACGCATGGTATACGATAAAGAAGTAAGCATATCATAAGCATGGCACAAGTACAAGATGAAGCTACCATAAGCAATTGCAGGGCAATACATGAATATAGAAATAAGAAGCGAAATACTTATCGTCCCGGCGAAACGGGAAACTCAAATAGAGAAGAGCGAGACTACTCGCCTAAATCACCAAAACGCCGAAATATCCGAAATCCACTGAAGTTCGGAATGCGCCATAACCTGTGATATAATTATGTAGAGAGAAGAGGAGAGAGAAGGAGAGAAGGTAAGATGATGTTTGTCAAGTGACAAGTCAAGTAATACTAAGATATGATATAAGTCTAGAGGGTAAGGTTCATATTCAAGAAAGAAATCAACTAAGACAAACAGCCAAAGTTAGTCGACTAGGTGGAAAGAGTAGTCGACTAATAAAGGGGTTAGTCGACTAACAGTCTAATATAGTCGACTAAAACTGGGTTCCAGAGAGTTGGGTTCTGGTTTCAGGAAGAGTTAGTCGACTAGGTGGAAAGGGTAGTCGACTAACAGACATCTCAAGTCGACTAACAGTCATGTCAAGTCGACTAATACTGAGCAACAGAGAGTTTGGGTTTCTGGTTCAGGAAAGGTTAGTCGACTAGGGTCAAGGGTGTAGTCGACTAAGGGTCTCTAGTCGACTGGTAATTTGGTCTAGTCGACTAAAACTGTGTTTCCAGAAAGGTTACGTTTCAACTAAGGGTTTCTAGTCGACTAATCTATAGGTCTAGTCGACTAATCGTCTGGAAACAGCAAACAGAACAGATTTTGGTGGTTTTGTGTTTGATGACCAAATAATCATGGATTGAAGACATAATTGAACATGATAAGCAAACCTAAGTATACTAAGAATAATCTAAGTCTTGGTGATTGAAATTACTCACCAAAAGGAGTGGTTGATGATGGAGTGATGGTGGTAGTGATGGAAGTTGATGATGAAGAAGAAGTTGGGGTTTTGGTAGAGTTGATGACCTTGGTGGTGTTTCCCATGGAGATGAAGGAGGAGGAAGATGAAGGGAAGGGGTTGGAGTAGTTGTGGTGGTGGAGATGAAGGAGATGGAGGTGGCTAGGGTTTGGCTCTTGGTGAAGAGAAAATGAAAAAAGGAAATGAAATGTAAAGGAAAGATATTTATAGGGTTTTGGATTTGTGAAGGAGGTGCAAATAATTAAAAGAGAGGGGGATTTTTGCAAAGTGGAGGAGGGGATGAGTGTCCCTCTTTTGGCCACTTGGCCGGCCATGGAAGAGAGAGAGAAAGAGATATTTGTGGTGGAGATATTTGGTGGAAGTGTGTGGAAGTGAGTGGAAGTTGTAAAAGATTGGAATTCTTGTGGATTGTGGAGGAAGGAAAGAAAGAAAATAGGAAAAGGAAAAGAAAATGGAAATGGGAAATTATTCTCTTGGAAGAGAAAATGAAAGATAATGAAAGTGGCGGATTCCCGGGATTCGGTTGCGGATGCGGAAATCTTTCGGGAAAATACCGGAATCGTCCGAAATTCAAGTATCTCGGAACGACCCGAAATAATTACCAAAAATCAAGAATATAATACTAGGTATCATAGTGAAATCCGTTTTAAGAAATACTTTATAGTTTTAAAGCTAAAAATCCCGGAATCAGTTACCTACCAACTCCGATGGAATTTTCATAAATTCATAAAATCCTCAGAAAAAGTATTTAGGTAGAAAATATTATTTTAAGAAATAATGTCTAAAGAAACTTGTAGAAATTCTAAACCATTTGTAAACTAAAAATCCGGGAATCGGTCAGCAGCACTGGCCGACACCGGTTTTGAAGATATTTAATTAAATTCAGGAAAATTCCAGAAAATCATATAAAATATATAATATTGGAAAATGATATTTGAAACAGAAATCGGTCAAATCAGAATACCGGAAAGACCAAATCGAGTAATACACTAGGATCAGGTCCTCGGTTCAGACTGGGGCTGACTACGAGTCCGTGAATCCGAATCCAAGACAAAACAATCATATAAATAATTCATAATAAAAATAAATACAGGAAATAAATTGAAAAAATACGATCGAAAATCTGAATACGCAACTAAGTACGTATTCCGGGAACGGGGTGTTACATTCCATCCACCTTACAAAAAATTGCGTCCTCGCAATTTCGGTAAGGGGTAAAATGAACACAAAGGGGACATGGGTGGAATTTATACCAATTAAGATATGAAGCACTATAGGTAGGGCTCTCAAGTCGACTGAACAATAATCATCCTCCGCACTTCCGGCTGTATAAATCTTTAGAATTCCAGTTGTACTGCATATTTGATAGCCCTCCGAGAATAAGCCAGAATACTGAAGATAAAGGAAATCCTGATAGTCCTGAGCATAATAATAAAGAAGACCGATAATTAAGAATCCCGAATACCAGGCATCAATCACTCTGAACGATATAGTAGAGAATGTAGAATATCCGTAGAGAGTTCCGACTGCTGTCTTCTGAAAGATAGCCAGATCAAGATCGATCTGGAGAATACCAAGCTTCATAGAATTCACCGAAGAGATCACATAATAGCTTCATGCAGAACCAGCCACTACCTTCCTAGTCTATCATATCTTAATGTTGGTATAAGGGCTTCATAAAACCAAAACAGGGAAAGGATAGGAAGGATTAGGAATCAAAGGAAGGATGGCCAAGAAATAGATAACTCTGCACTTGTAGTTGGAATGTATAACCAAGACTCAAGTATTCCAGTTGCAAATTTCTTTACCATTGATTTGCCCTCTGGACGTACTGAGGAAGTTAGAGCCTAGGCTCTGATACCATCCTGTAACGCCCCGATCCCGGCGGATACGGGGACGTCACTGCAACGTATATACGTAGGTCAGAACTACCCTCCCGTATATACGCTAAGCATCAGTACAGATAAGAATCAGAGTACGGAAGCAAATGGTGCATTATACATTCCAACACATATATACAATTACAAAGTTATCACCAGAAGTGATCCAATATTACATGAATATCACATCACTAATATACGCAAATGCGGGAATACAAGGATATGTACAAGTATGAATAGAAAAAGAGCACTCACGAGTTTACAAAGGGAAAACTCGAGAGGCACACAGGGGGCCTGGAAGGATGGAGCTCTGAAAGGTCAACTGGGGGTCCACGCTACCGCTGCGCCACTCTGATCCGCAAGGGGAAGAATCTACACGCTCCAAGCTCCGGAACCTGGACATGAGAATCCAGGGGAGTCAGTGAAACTCCCCAGGCGAGTGGTGAAGCAAAACCAAGTGGCGAGCAAGGGTGAGTACATGTCATGTAAAGCCAAGGACAAGCAATCTGATTGTATGGCTTCAGATTACGGTTCCATGAGACTAGTACATCGAAGGAATAATCCAAACAAGGAAACCCTCATCTATATACCTTTATCTCATGTTACCATAACCCAAGCCCATTCAACCCGACTGTTCTCAGGCATGATAAGATAATGAACGGGAAGCAGGTGGATACGAAGGATAAAGCAAGGTATAAGCAGTTAATACAATAATACTCATAAAACCGGAAAGCCGAAGTAAAATCCAAGACAAGCAATATGGTAAGGCACAACACAGATTCATAGCCGTTTAAGTTGCAGGCTTTAGTATGCGTCCCATTCCACATACCTCCACTTACAACTTAAAGAGCCGGTTATTATGACACTTTATTATTACTCGTCTTACCCTGATATCTAGCTATGTGAACTAGCGTCCCAACGCACATAGATCCATATCCGAGTAAAACAAGGTTGTTATTGGAAACTAGCGGGGGTATCAACGAACTATGTTTACAGTGGGTCCCGTACATACCCGGGACCACGGCCCAGGATTGTTCCGTTGCATGGAAACGGAAGCCAGCCACAAGGCTAAACAGGAGGGACTTATGTATGCCCTTATCATGATGGTACCAGTAATGAGGGAGCCAGCTCTCCCCTCGGTCCCCTGGAGGCCCACAGGTCAGACCGGAACATGTAGTTGCACAACATTCCTAAAAGCCACTGTAAACACGAACACATATTGATATCCGCATGTTTCCCCCGACCCAATACAAGTTGGTCCTTTTTAGGATTCATTAGTTTAATTATCACTTTACGGGAATAACTGGAACAGGACATGATCAGGAAATCAGGAGTACATAAGTACTATATAGTCAGGTCACTGCATATAAAGCAGGAATACAAGTCACTGATCATGATACAGGATGATAAAGTAAGGTTCCCGTAAAGGTGATAATCACAAGTCAAGTATATCATGCTGGGTGTCAAGTGATAGCATGACAGGGTGATGATATTTAATAAACAACCAAGCATATCAAAGGATTGATAATAGTCGGGTTAAGTCATGGCAAGAGATTGATAATAGTCAGGGCAAGTCATAGCATAACTAAAGGGTCTTGCCAAATAGTAGCAATGGCAGGTGGTCAGGTGATAACACACTAGATGGTCAGGTGATATACATGTGTTAAAAGGAAGCATACAACTAACAGGTCTGAAGTAATGGCAAATGGTAACATGGAAGTAACTCAAGGTCCAACGACCACGAAGGGTCGGCCACGCATGGTATACGATAAAGAAGTAAGCATATCATAAGCATGGCACAAGTACAAGATGAAGCTACCATAAGCAATTGCAGGGCAATACATGAATATAGAAATAAGAAGCGAAATACTTATCGTCCCGGCGAAACGGGAAACTCAAATAGAGAAGAGCGAGACTACTCGCCTAAATCACCAAAACGCCGAAATATCCGAAATCCACTGAAGTTCGGAATGCGCCATAACCTGTGATATAATTATGTAGAGAGAAGAGGAGAGAGAAGGAGAGAAGGTAAGATGATGTTTGTCAAGTGACAAGTCAAGTAATACTAAGATATGATATAAGTCTAGAGGGTAAGGTTCATATTCAAGAAAGAAATCAACTAAGACAAACAGCCAAAGTTAGTCGACTAGGTGGAAAGAGTAGTCGACTAATAAAGGGGTTAGTCGACTAACAGTCTAATATAGTCGACTAAAACTGGGTTCCAGAGAGTTGGGTTCTGGTTTCAGGAAGAGTTAGTCGACTAGGTGGAAAGGGTAGTCGACTAACAGACATCTCAAGTCGACTAACAGTCATGTCAAGTCGACTAATACTGAGCAACAGAGAGTTTGGGTTTCTGGTTCAGGAAAGGTTAGTCGACTAGGGTCAAGGGTGTAGTCGACTAAGGGTCTCTAGTCGACTGGTAATTTGGTCTAGTCGACTAAAACTGTGTTTCCAGAAAGGTTACGTTTCAACTAAGGGTTTCTAGTCGACTAATCTATAGGTCTAGTCGACTAATCGTCTGAAAACAGCAAACAGAACAGATTTTGGTGGTTTTGTGTTTGATGACCAAATAATCATGGATTGAAGACATAATTGAACATGATAAGCAAACCTAAGTATACTAAGAATAATCTAAGTCTTGGTGATTGAAATTACTCACCAAAAGGAGTGGTTGATGATGGAGTGATGGTGGTAGTGATGGAAGTTGATGATGAAGAAGAAGTTGGGGTTTTGGTAGAGTTGATGACCTTGGTGGTGTTTCCCATGGAGATGAAGGAGGAGGAAGATGAAGGGAAGGGGTTGGAGTAGTTGTGGTGGTGGAGATGAAGGAGATGGAGGTGGCTAGGGTTTGGCTCTTGGTGAAGAGAAAATGAAAAAGGAAATGAAATGTAAAGGAAAGATATTTATAGGGTTTTGGATTTGTGAAGGAGGTGCAAATAATTAAAAGAGAGGGGGGTTTTGCAAAGTGGAGGAGGGGATGAGTGTCCCTCTTTTGGCCACTTGGCCGGCCATGGAAGAGAGAGAGAAAGAGATATTTGTGGTGGAGATATTTTGGTGGAAGTGTGTGGAAGTGAGTGGAAGTTGTAAAAGATTGGAATTCTTGTGGATTGTGGAGGAAGGAAAGAAAGAAAATAGGAAAAGGAAAAGAAAATGGAAAGGGAAATTATTCTCTTGGAAGAGAAAATGAAAGATAATGAAAGTGGCGGATTCCCGGGATTCGGTTGCGGATGCGGAAATCTTTCGGGAAAATACCGGAATCGTCCGAAATTCAAGTATCTCGGAACGACCCGAAATAATTACCAAAATCAAGAATATAATACTAGGTATCATAGTGAAATCCGTTTTAAGAAATACTTTATAGTTTTAAAGCTAAAAATCCCGGAATCAGTTACCTACCGACTCCGATGGAATTTTCATAAATTCATAAAATCCTCAGAAAAAGTATTTAGGTAGAAAATATTATTTTAAGAAATAATGCCTAAAGGAACTTGTAGAAATTCTAAACCGTTTGTAAACTAAAAATCCGGGAATCGGTCAGCAGCACTGGCCGACACCGGTTTTGAAGATATTTAATTAAATTCAGGAAAATTCCAGAAAATCATATAAAATATATAATATTGGAAAATGATATTTGAAATAGAAATCGGTCAAATCAGAATACCGGAAAGACCAAATCGAGTAATACACTAGGATCAGGTCCTCGGTTCAGACTGGGGCTGACTACGAGTCCGTGAATCCGAATCCAAGACAAAACAATCATATAAATAATTCATAATAAAAATAAATACAGGAAATAAATCGAAAAAATACGATCGAAAATCTGAATACGCAACTAAGTACGTATTCCGGGAACGGGGTGTTACAACAAGATTCACTCAAAGCGATGTAAATCAACCAAGAGATGAGTCCTATTCTTGATGCAATGCAAACGTACCTTACTCCAGCACTCTTCAACAGTAAAATAAATGAATTGAAAAGACACGTGCTTTAAAATGCAAACGTCTAATCAATTTTTTAACTTTTTCAACAAATGTTTTACTGTTGATTTATTAGCAGGCTTATGTGATGGCATATAATAAATAAAGTTTGCATAAAACTATCATTTTGCAAAGCAAGCAGCCCTGCAAAAAAGCCAGTTAGTAGTGAACTCTTCCTTGCCGCGAAAACGCGGCCAAAGCCGAGCAAACGCGACAATTCAGAGGGTACTTGGTCTCTGTTTTCTGGAACAGAGGTCGAAGACCACTTATATGTTACTGCAATCTTTTTTTCCTGCTTTTCTTACCCTATAACCTGCAACAGAGAAGAAAAATTCGTTTTAGTTCAAAAAATTCAATAAAAACCAGATTTCAATAAAAACCGTTACCCTCCCCGGCAACGGCGCCAAAATTTGTTTGGGCTTCTACCTGCACACAAAATACGGAATTACAGAACTTAAAAATAAAGATGTGCAAGTGCTCAATTCTATCGCGATAGCAAGTGGCTATGCGGGTTGTGATCCACAAGGAGGGTTTGCGATAGAAGCGTTCAAGGTTTTTTAATTGAAATCTTTATGAAGAAAAAATGAAAGTTCTTTGTTTTAAGAAATGAAAATGAAAAAGAGTTAGGTTAAGTTAGAAAGAAAGCGATAGATGGAGAAGGTGGAGAAAATCAGAAAACGACTATGTACAAATAAATTGGAAAAGAAAGATTTGGAAGATGTGGTGTTGGTGATTTAATCTACAGAAATAAAAGAAAAAGAAAGAAAAATAATTACTTACCTTCTTTTTACCAAAAGCTTACCTTGAATCTTTGGCGACGATGTTACCTTGAAGTGGAGGCAATCAACGCATAGCCCATAAGAGTTGAGTATTGTCTCTTCCACATTACATCATCAAGACAACTTCAAGCATGAAATGATACAGAGAGACTCACATCCATCGTCATGAGCTATCGGTGGCACTCGCAAAAGTAAGGCTCTTTCGATGCTTTTAGACTCACTTGGAAGACAATTGTACCAAAGAAGAGTGAAGTAGGAAAAGAAGAAGAAGAAGAAAACTAAAACGAAGTACATACAAGAGAGAATACAGATTTGATTTCATAACGATAAAAGAAAAGAAAGAAACCTTACACCGGTGTCACTCTCAGCTCAAGCTTCATTCTTATTCTTCTATGAAAGTCTGATCTCCTCTGAATTACATAAATGAAAGCTAAAAATTACATGAAAAGAAAAACAAAAACTTACACTAAAAAATGGAAAACTAGACTAAATCCTATCTCTGCATGGTCCTCATCTTTTGCTCAGCTAAAACCAGTATTTATAGGGAAAAACCTAAATGAGAAGATCCCAGGAAGATTGGGGGATCTCCTGGTCTGATGTATTTCTCGTATCTTCTTCTGATTTTCTTGTTTTTGCTTCAAAAGTTGACAAAACAGCCTTTGATTGTGCTTGATTCAGGGAGGATTCTTCTCAACTTCCTTATATGCCAAGATTTTGCCCTGATTTCTTCATCTTGATTCAGGGAGGATTCTTCTCAACCTCCTTATATGCCAAGATTTTGCCCTGATTTCTTCATCTTGATTCAAGGAGGATTCTTCTCAACTTCCTTATATGCCAAGATTTTGCCCTGATTTCTTCATTTCAAATTTATTCTGAATTAATCAGAATTTGGTGGGCTTTTGGGCTTGTTTCACTTCATCTCCTTAAGAAATGGGCCTGCAAATAAATTAAACATTTAATTAGGACAATGCAGATTTTATTCTATAATAAGTATGAAAATATGATAATAAATGTGCAACATTAGTGACCAATCACTGGTGCTCCTCACCTAAAAGGTATTCTTTCCTGTGTGTGGTCAGACAGGTATCACCCGGGAAGCTCCTCTAATCGCTTGTAGTGGGTCTGATCCACGATAAGCTAATTTTTTCCACCACAGAAATGGAACTTCACATCGCCAAAATCATACTATTTGAACTATGTATAACTCATAAATAAGAATTGGATAACGCCTCGCTCCCGTAGGTACAGAGACGTTACTGTGATATATATACATAGGTCGAAAATACCCCCACATATATACGCTAAGCATCGTACATGCAAGAATTAGAGTACGAAATTACGTGGTGCATTATACTTTCCAACATATGAGTATAATTACAAAGTTATCACAGGATGTAAGTAATATTACATCACCAATAGGCGCAAATGCGAGAATACAAAGAAATATATAATGATGAATAGTACAAAATGCGCTCACGAGTTACAAAAGGAAAACTCGAGAGATGAGCAAGGGACCTGGAAGAAAAAGGGCTATGGATGGTTAACTGCTGATCCACGATGCTACCGCTGCACCACTCTGATCACCAGGAAGTCCACTACGGTTCAAACTTCAAGATCTGAACATGAAAGTTCATGGGAGTCAGAAACTTCTCAACGAGTAGTGTGGTGAATGCCAAATAGCATGCAAGGACAAGAACACGTGTATTAGTAAATCCGAGTCCAAGAGCATGCATTGAAAACTGTGGCGTGAGGATATGCATACAGGAGCAGCTAAGAAGGTAGAAAGTAAAGTAAATATGGTAAAACCAGTTATATAAGCCCAAATTACTGATCTGTAAAGTTAGTACATCGAAGGAATAATCCAAATAAGGAGACCCTCATCTATATACCATATATCTCACGTTACCATATCTTGATTCATATAACCTGAATTGTCTTCTAAACTAAGAAAACAACATAAAAATCGATAAAACTGATAATACCGAATACAAGTAAAATCAGTTGTACAAGTTCAGTTTACGGCTTCATGAGACAAATACGTCAAACGAATAATGCAAATAAGGAAACTCTCATCTATATATCTTATACCCTATGTTACCGTAATCCGAGTGTATACAACCCGAATTGCAAAATAGAACGACAAGTTATTGATTAGCACATTATTATCATTACTCGTCCTACCTATATATCTAGGTATGTGCCCTAACGTCCCAACACATATACATCCATATATGAGTAAGCTGGGGTTGTTATTGGAAACTAAAGATGAGACTGTTGGCCCAAGGTTACAATAACCCGGTTTATGATTTTGATGATAACAAATATATGTGGCTATTTAGTACTAATCAAGTTCAATTGTTTAAGTATATTTCAGGGTTCTAAGGGTTCAAGGAGTTTTCTTTCACTAAAGGAAGGCGTTTAAGACTCAAGAAGATTCAAATACGGGATTAAAACTCAAAGCACTCGACGTCACTAATAGAGAAGCCAGATTGAAGATCTTATAATCATCTAGAGTCTTATAAGATATTAGTTTGTTAAAGTGTAGGATATAGTTGTGATGCTCAAGAAGTTACACACACAAAATACACAATTTTAAAAAATACAAATTTTTATAGTATTGGTATTAAGCATGTTTCGTTTTTATACATGTATCATAATTTTTCTAAAATTTTATGACAAGTTTGAACATGTGTTTCATCACTTATACATTGCTACATTACCCACAAACTAATACAAAATATTTAGAAAAATATTTGAAACTCAAAAGTTTTTATAAAAACTATTTCAGGCCAAGTCGATTAACCGGACGGTCGACCGGTGCCCATTTCAGGCCAAAACGATCGACCGCCCAGTCGACCGGGCCTTTGGCCAAGGGGCGTGCGTGTTTGTGCACATTGTCGGTCTACTGCTAACCCTTGCGGTCGACCGATCGGTGGACCGACTGAGAGACCCTAACTCTCGGTTAAAGTCGGTGGATCGGTCGACCGACCTTTTGATTTTTCTTTTTGAACTATAGGGTGGTCGACCGGAGCAAACAGCTCTTTTCTGGATGAGCTGGCGGTCGACCGGCCGATCGACCGACAACCTGCCAGTTGGTTATAACGCTTAGTTTTTGGATCTATTTTATTTTTAGTGAATTCTAAAGGGCATTTTTTATTTTCAAGTGTCTAAACACACCCCAAATGACCTTGTGTAATGACAAATGACATTTATTCATTGCCTATATATATGGGTCATTGCTTTTGATTTCTGGACAAGAAGTTTACACAAGTTTACGAAAAACTAGCTTCCAATCTTCAAGTTCTTTCTTTCCAAAGCTAATTTCAGTTGGTTTTAAATCTCTTCTACTCTTTCTAACTGAAATTCATCTTACACTTAACTTCTTGAGCTACACTTCATATTCTACTCTATAGGAAGTTATAAGAGAGAGTGTTTATGATCTTGTTGGATTACCAAGAGCTTTGTAATTTCAATTGGCTTTGTAACACCTCTTGTGTAGAGGGTTGAGTCGGTGGAGTTGTGTACTCCAGTCTTGCATAGACCAAGTTGTAATTCTTTTGTGTAAGGTCCCTTTGTGGAAGATCCCTTAGAGGATAGTGAAATCCTTCATAGTGATGCAAGCGGGGACGTAGAGCGGTGACTCGAACCTCGAAATAATTCCTTTGTGTTTGCGATTGATTGTGTTTTGCTCTCTATTGATTTTCATTATTCATACTTGTGTAATTGTTCTTCTTGTATTCTATAATTGTTTTCATTCCATCACTTTCATTATCGGTCTATACTCATCTCAATAAGGAGGCAATTAAGTACCTCAACTTATTATCTAGAGGAATCAAAGAGGAGAAGTTCTAGAGCCCTTTCACAGGGAATCCGGCTTCAATTCTTATTTTGAGTGACAGTTTGCATAATTCATCTTAAGTAGTTTTAAAATAGCATTTGATTAGCATAACACCTATTCATCCCCCCTCTAGGTATATTTCAATTAGTATCAGAGCTTGGTCTCTAGTTTTTGGCTTAACAACCTTAGAGAGATTCAAATTGCTAATCACTTCTTTCATAATTTCATCTTCTTCCACTTTAGTAAAAATAATCAAAGATATTAAGACCCCTCTCAAGTTTGATCGCCTTAACTTTCCTATATGCAAGGTTAAGATGATCGCATTTTTGCATTCCTTAGGAAGTCGGGTTACAAAAGCAGTAACTAAACCCTTTAGTATACCCATTAATGATGAGGACACTTGGTCCGATATTGCCACTAAGGAGTTTGATGCAAATGCTGAGGCACACCATGCCTTACTTCAAGCTTTGAACGATGACGATATTTGTAGCACCCCGTTCCCAGGATACGTGCCCAGATACGTGCCAAAATTTTTGACCGTATTGTTCAATTTTCCTCCAGTGTGTGTTTTTGTGTTGTGATTACTTATATTATTGAGTATCGGATCTGGATTCTCAGACCTAGAGTAAGCCCTAACCCGGACCGGGAACCCGATACCAGCCTGTAACCCGATTTGACCTTTCTGGTAGTCTGATTTGACCGATTTTAGTTTCAGACACTGTTTTTTAATATTTTAAATTTTTATGATTTTTTGAAATTTTTCATAATTTTTCTGCAAAATCTCCAAAACCGGTGTCGGTGGGCATCGCTGACTGATTCTCAGATTTTTTTAGTTTTCAAATGGGATTAAATTTTCAAAAACGACTTTCATATTACTTCTTAGAATTTCATTTTCTATCTAAAAACATTTTTTGGGATTTTTCTAAATTTATCAAAATTTCATCGATTCTGGTGTCGCCCGGTATCGCCAAAAAATTTCAGGATTTTTAATTTAAAAACTACATTGAATTTCTCAAATCCAATTTCATTGAATATCTTAAAATAATATTTTTATTTTTGAGAATTTTTTGGAACGTTTCTGAAACAGTCAAATTTTCGCCTTATTAAAATAATAATATTTTTACCGACGATTTTTTTCTTGCTTTTTCCTTCTCTACTCCCTTACTTTGTACTTTTAGAAATTCTACTATTTTATTTTCTTTTTCCTTATTTTTTTTCTTTTTCTTTAATTTCTTTCTTTTTCTTTCTTTTCTTTCTCCCCCCATTGACTCCTCCTCTGCCACTGCTCCCAGCCGCCCGCCGCCCGCCGCCCGCCGCCTGCCACCTGCAGCAGCAAGGCTGCTGTGCAGCCCTCTCTTCCCCCAAAAATTCATCATTTCTTTTTCCTCCTCCTTCTCTATTTAACCTCCATTTTCCCTTTTTCTTTTCATTTTAAAATCCAAAATCAAAACTTCATCTCCTTCAAAAAAACCCACTTCATCCTCTCCATGGCCGCCGCCTCCACCATCACCACCACCGTCGCCGGCCACCCCTAGAGTAAGCCCTAACCCGGACCGGGAACCCGATACCAGCCTGTAACCCGATTTGACCTTTCTGGTAGTCTGATTTGACCGATTTTAGTTTCAGACACTGTTTTTTAATATTTTAGATTTTTTTATGATTTTTTTGGAATTTTTCAGAATTTTTCTGCAAAATCTCCAAAACGGTGTTGGTGGGCATCGCTAACTGATTCTCAGATTTTTTTTAGTTTTCAAATGGGATTAAATTTTCAAAAACGACTTTCATATTACTTCTTAAAATTTCATTTTCTATCTAAAAACATTTTTTGGGATTTTTCTAAATTTATCAAAATTTCATCGATTCTGGTGTCGGCCGGTATCGCCAAAAAATTTCACGATTTTTAATTTAAAAACTACATTGAATTTCTTAAATCCAATTTCATTGAATATCTTAAAATAATATTTTTTATTTTTGAGAATTTTTGGAACGTTTCTGAAATAGTCAAATTTTCGCCTTATTAAAATAATAATGTTTTTACCGACGATTTTTTCTTGCTTTTTCCTTCTCTACTCCCCTACTTTGTACTTTTAGAAATTCTACTATTTTATTTTCTTTTTCCTTATTTTTTCCTTTTTCTTTAATTTCTTTCTTTTTCTTTCTTTCTTTCTCCCCCCATTAACTCCTCCCCTGCCACTGCCGCCCGCCGCCCGCCGCCCGCCGCCTGCCACCTGCAGCAGCAAGGCTGCTGTGCAGCCCTCTCTTCCCCCCAAAAATTCATCATTTCTTTTTCCTCCTCCTTCTCTATTTAACCTCCATTTTTCCTTTTTCTTTTCATTTCAAAATCCAAAAATCAAAACTTCATCTCCTTCAAAACAACCCACTTCATCCTCTCCATGGCCGCCGCCTCCACCATCACCACCACCGCCGCCGGCCACCCCTAGGCCGTCCAACCACCTCCCCCACACCTCGTCTCCACTCCACCACCTCCTTCAACCTCCAACAACCCTCCACCATCTCCAATTTCAACATAACACATCACTACCACCACCCTTTCTCCTCCAAAATTCACCACCACCTCCATCAAATTCTCCACTCTAACCATCCCATCATCACCTCCTCCTCCTCCTCTAACTCCCCACCACCTCCAACCATCACCAAAACCACCACCACCAACTACCACCACCACCTCCACCAACAACAACCCAACCAAACAACAACCAACTCCACCTCCCTCCTCCCTCCCCCGGCGGCGCCGCCGCCTGGCCGCCACCGCCGGCGGTGGCCGACCACCTCCCCTCCCCTCCATTCTTTTCTTCCTTTCCTTCCTTCTTTCTTTCTTCATTCATTCATTCTTTCTTTTCATTTCTTTTCCCTAAATAATACTCACTTTTCCTACATTCCCTAAATACCCCCACCTCATTCAACCCTACCCCTCCCCTTTTAATTCCTATTCCTTTTCTAAAAATACCATATTTTCTCTCTCTCTCTCTCTCTCTCCTCTCTCTACTTCCTACAACGTTCTCTCTCCTCTCTCTCCTTTCTCATTCCGACTCTAATATTTATTTATAATATATATATATATGAGTATATATTATTTATACATATAACGCCCCGATCCCAAGGATACGGAGACGTTATGGCGACGTACATACGCGAGGTGAAAACACCCTCACACGTACGTTAAGCCTCAGTACAGGATATAGCCTCCATAGATCCCAAGGATACGGAGACGTTATGGCGACGTACATACGCGAGGTGAAAACACCCTCACGCGTACGTTAAGCCTCAGTACAGGACATATCCTCCATATACACAAGAGTTCCAGCAGAAATTAAGTACAAGAATACTTGCAGAAAGGGGTTAGGGCTCATAACAGAAAAAAAAACAGGGACAAATAAGATAACAGCAATAAATCATAAAGATGAATAGTCTCGTTGAGGAATCACCTATATGACTCCAAGGCACTATCTGATAAGACGGTAACACGGATCTCCAACCTGGGCACGCAAACCCAGGGTCGTCAGAAAGCGACCTAGTGAGTGATAAAATGAAGGAGGCAGTAATATATACAATAGTAATACAAGCACGATAATAATATATAATACATAATGTTGTATTAGTGATACCATATAATAAGCATATAATAAGTAGTAGAAATATATAAACATGTCATCTTTTAATACCTTCACTACCTAGCATGTTCTTATCGGGTCATGTTTATAGTCATATCCAGTTTATATAACTGTTGTCTAATGATGACGTGATAGAAATGAACATACTAGTGGTGATGTGATGGAAGTGAACCTGCAGATGAGCATATGCAATATAGCCATAATACATTGTTGTGCATAGATAGTAATGATGTCTGCAAGGTATACAGAAAACAGAATATATGTAATGCAGTGTATACTTGTACATGAGTAGTATATGCAAACACAGAAAACAGAAGATATGCAATGCAGTGTATACACAGTATGCATGTAACATGATAGCGGATAAATGATCAGGAACAGTAACAAATACAACTAAACAATAGTATACATGTATCAGGCACGTCATGATATTTATACAATAGTAGCAATCAGTACCATCTGGTATTTTAATCAATCTCTTCCAGTGTCCCATACCACTGGCAGTTCATACTGGAGCCCGCACTCCAGTCGAACCCATCCGGACATGGCCTACGGGTACCATTATCCAAACAAGAGAGTGACCAAATAACAAGTGTTCCCGATGTCACTATTGTGTATACTGTTGTCTTATGTTACTTGAAAACCCATGGTCGAGGAGCTCTAGTCAGGTGGGTGTATCCCGTGCATACCCGGGACAACGGCCTTATCAGGACCCAGGCTGCTGAGACTAGGACCAGCCCGCTAGGGCTGTAACATGTAACGAGATCTCAATGAGCTAAAACAATAACGGGAAACGGGAGCTCATGAGTAACAGACGGTAGCCAGCACTACCCCGTCCCCTGCAGTGGGACAAACAATGGATCCAGACATCCACCCGACAAGATCTAGTCAACCGTCAAGTCTCCCCATACCCAAGTTATCTTTATTATCTTTCACTATACAGTATAACAGGAACAAGTACGGGATATGGTACATGTAACACGATAACATAACATGAGCTCTATTGATAGCACAAAACATGATAACGGGAAACGGGAAACAATAGATGTGGGATTCCACATATCGCATATCAACAGCTCATATATCCAGTAACGGGAATATCAATATCACAGGAAACAATCATATAACAGGAATACAGGGATAACATGGAACAATAATACATGTAACATGGTCGGTGATCCATATGATAGGACACAATACATGCATGTACAATCGTGCACTGAGCATATGTAACAGTGATGTATGAACATGAGATAACTGTGTATCGAGCATCCATGTAACGATGATAACAATAATATGAAATGCGGTAGTCCGTGCATTGGTATATCCGTGTACCAGTGGAACATATATGTGTAGCAATAATCCGTGTAATATCTCTGTGATAGTACATGCAATAACAGTGGTCAGTGTAGAATGTAATACCATGTCAAGTGAACTTACAGTATCCGTGTAATGATGATACCAGTGCATGAAATAACGGTGTCCAGCGGTCATGTCTAGTGACAGTGTAGTGTCATCGGGTATCTGTGGATCAGTATACATGTAAATGATAGTTACCTAACTGTGATACAATACATGAAATAATAGTGTCCAAGAATATGGTGAAATAGTGGCCCGAGTGTCAGTGGCTGTGCAGGTATGATGACTATGTCCGATTTGTCTCTGTCAGTATTTATTGTTATTCTTATTACATCACCTATATTTATATTAAATCAGGAAATACCTTACCATATTCTAGGTTCTTCCTATTACAATGAGTTTCCAATAATTACAAGTTAATAATTAATAGTTACTGTATTTTATCCAGAATCAAGATCTATCAATCAATTCCACTAAACATGGGAAAATATAATTTATAAAAGAAAAACACTCACAAACTAGCCATGGAAAGGTAACTCTCTTTCCCGCGATCGCAACGGATCTCGAATCGTCCAAATCGGAGTCCGGATGCTCCAGATATCGCCCGAACGCTAAAAGTACCAGAATTGGGTTAAATATGTAAATAAAAATATTTCAAATGCAAATAATAATAAATAGGAGCAGGGGGTTTTCTGAAAAAGTACCTTTATTGGGTTTCGGATGCGGGTTTGGTGAGATAACGGGTCGGGTTTGGATCCGATAACCCGAACCCATAACTTAACTTAATGGGTAGTGGGTAACCGGGTTTAAAGGGGTTATGGGTTACAACCCAACCCAATAAGGGGTTTAATGGGTTTGGGTTTTACCCAAACCCATTAGAGAAGCAACAGCAGCAGCAGCTTGCTGCTGCTGTGCTCGGGTGCGGGCCGGCCGGCCTGCCGGCGGCGGTTCGGGCGCCGACCGAGAGGGGAGTGAGAGAGAGAGGGTGAGGGAGAGAGGAAAAGAAAGAGAAAGAGGGGAAGAGTTTTACAGCAAAAGAAAAAGAAGGAGAAGAAAGGGAGGAAGGGGGCGGCGGTTGCGCTGGCCGGGCTGGGGCGCGGCCGCGCCGGCCGGGGGCGCGGCAACGGTGACGCTGGGTGGCCGGCGTGGGTGGGGTTGGGCGGCAGACGGCGGTGGCGTGGGGTGTGGGAGGCGGTGATGGGTAGAGAGAGAGGTTTAGAGAGAGAAAGGTGAGAGAGAGGAGGAAGGGGGTTTTGAGAGAGTGAAAGAGAGAGAGTGGGAGATTTAAGGGAGAGAGAGAAATGGCGGTGGATGGGTTAGGCGGTGGGAAGTCTCCAGAGAAGGGAAGAAAGAAGAAGAAAAGAAAGGAAAAAGAAAGATAAAAAAATAATATTTTATTATTATAATATTGACCCAATATTCGACGAGCTCCGAACGGTGCCTAAAAATTACGAAAAATAGAGAATATTATCTTGAGACGTAATATGAAAACAGTTTGAAGAAATGCAATTCGGTTTGCAAATTAAAAATCCTAGAAGATGTCGCCGGTATCGGGCGACACCGGTTTTGCCCGATTTTCAATAAATTCAGAAAAATCCCTAAAAATAGACTAACGTAGAAAATATAATTTTAAGATACAAGGTGAAAGTAGATTCTCAAAATACAACTCCGTTGGTGAAATAAAAATCGAAACGCTGATTATCGGTATCGGTCGACACTGACTACGAAGATTGTCCAAAAAAATCCAGAAAAATTTAAAATATTAGAAAATGATATTTGAAACTGAAATCAGCTCAATCGGACTACCACGGAGGTCAAATCAATTTTGTACGTTGTATCGCATACTGATACTGTGATACGTACATTAGGGATCTGGGGTTACAATACATGAGTTAGTAGCTTGCTTGGTCGTGTTTGCAGATTTTTCCCAATTTTTTCGGTATTTCATCCGGTACTAGGCGAGTACATTTCTTTGACATTTCTTGCTTTATCACCATCATTTCATGATTATTAACTGCTTTTAATATATGATGTCTCTTTATGTAAGTTAGTATATGTTATATAAATGTTTATCATGCTTTATAAATAGCTTCCGACCATTATTATACCTTGTCGAACCGGTATTATACCGGGTATGCCTAGATCTGCTCTCGCTTTACCCGGCTTCGCATACCTAATTAAAAGACAAAATTTATTAGTATAAAAATGGTAGTGAAGAGTTTGATATGTTTATGTCGTTCTCCTGTACCATGTGATGTGACCGGTTGATACCTGATATTTGATGTTGTGACTCTCACCGATATATTAGTTACCTGACCCTGACATATATACACCTGATACTTGGCCTGCTATATTTGATACATGATACCCGACACCGGTACTTGCCATGCTATATTTGACACATGATACCCGACACCGGTACTTGCCATGCTATATTTGATACATGATACCCGACACCGGTACTTGCCATGCTATATTTGACATATGATACCTGACACCGGTACTTGCCATACTATACTTATTATTTGAATCTAATACCGGTACTTGCCATGCTATACCTGACCCTGATATTTGACACTGGTACTTGCCATGCTATATTTATCGCCTGCTACCTGGCACCTGATATAATAACACTTGACCTGATATTGTGGCACATATAATATATTGCATATTCATGACTATTACTTTTACGGGGACTTCGCATGATTATTATATTGTTACCAGATATTTGGTACTCCTAAACTCCTGTACTCCTGAACTCCTGTATTCCTGAACCCCTGAAAAAGGGTGACTCCTAATATTATACTCCTGATATTATACCCCTGTTAATTCCCGTAGTTGGATAATTATGGTTATACTATATACACTTATGGATATTATCTTTGGGCAATTCATATATATATAATAAAAATACTCAACTTACACTGGGGTGGGGGAAACTGATAGAAACCGGTATGATGTCATATTTATAGTGGTGATATTTCTGAAGTGTCGTGTGGGGCACGTAATGATAAGTCTCCGGAAGCAGTAGCCTAAATCTGAAGTGTCGTGTGGGGCGCGTAATGATAAGTCCCTTGTACTCCTGAGCTAGTCCCGGGCAGAGACGGGACCCACTATAAATATGAGCCATCAAATTTATCAGTTTTCAAATAATAACTCATCTTATTCATAAGTGAATGTATGTGTACCGGTAGCACATACAAAAGCATATGAATCGGATGAATAACATAAAACAACCAAACAGTAATAATGTTAGGAACGTGTGATATTTGGTCTCTCCTTTGTTCGGGTCCTGGTACTCACATATCAGACCCGGGTAATTTCTACAGAGTGCGAACTCTAGTATGGACTATCGGTGATGTGAGGCGCTGATAGAGAGGCGATTGAAATATCAAACGGTACTGATTATTATTATTAGATAAATTAAAATGCAACACCTTTATATTTCAGTTATAGTATTATGCCCTAAGTTAACACCTTGCTTTATGACATATGATGATTACTCTAGACACACTATAGTTCTGCTACTCTTAGGGTAACTCAAGTTGTATAAACTCAGATGATGGCGACATGAGATATGTGGTATATAAATAAGGGTTTCCTTATTTGGATTATCCCCTTAACGTATCTGTCCCGTGAATCCATAATCTGAGATTGTACAACTAGTTTTGTCCATACTTATATTTACCGCATGTTTAACTTATTTACCGCATGTTTATATGTACCTATACTCTTCATACTGCCTTTCATGCATGTTTTCAGTTTCAGATTCATCGATATATATGATTTACTGTTGTTCCTTTAATTTCCATTATGTTATTTGTTATTACTTGTACCTGCATACTTGGATCACGACACTTGATCATGTACATATGTACCTGTTATGCACGCCATCTGGCTTTACTATATGTACTCGCGGGTTGCATCTGACAACCCTAGATTCTCATGTCCAAATCCTGGAGTTTGGACCATGGTGATCTTGCTGTAGCTGATCAGAGTGCGCCGCAGATCCTCTCGTGGTGATCGGAGTGCAGCAGAGGCTCGGACATCGCCGTAGTTCTTCCTCTCAGCTTTTCTCCTGTTTGGCTCTCGAGGCCCCTCTTATCGTATCGTGAGCATCTCTCAGCTTTTATTATGTATATCCCTTCATGTATTGTACTCTTGTATTTTGTAGTGATGTAATATTCCTGTAATATTGAATCGCTTTCTGTAATAACCATGTACTTGTATTATTCTGTTGGGATGTATATTACCATTGTGCTTCTGCCTCTGATTCTTGCCTGTACTGAAGCTTAGCGTATATACGTGAGGGTATTTCTGACCTGCGTATATACGTCGCAGTGACGTCTTCGCACCCGCGAGATCAGGGCGTCACAATATTACTAGAGTCATCCATTGCAAATCCATCTACGAGATTTAGACACACCTAGTAGTCACACACGAGGGAACTCCACAAGTCAAGAGAGTAAAAATTGATCTCTTGTGTTCCTAATATGAAAATTTTATCATGCATGATAATGACACTATTGATGACATGGTAACAAGATTTACTAAAATAACTAATGGCCTTGCTTCTTTAAGTGATGCCATTGACAATGATCAAAAAGTACGGAAGGTCATTCGTGCACTTTCACCCTCATAGAAAGTCAAGGCTACTACATTAAAGGAGCTAAACGATAAAGAAGAGATAGAGCTCATCGGTCTTATGGAAAACCTTAAGACCCATGAAATGGAGAGGAAGGCAAGGAAAGAGATGGCACCACAAAAGAAGAAGATGATCGCTTTCAAATCCACTCCACCATCTCCGACGATGATGATGAAGAAGAGGATGATGAAGAATTCTCCCTTCTAGTGAAAAATATAAGGAGAATGTACAACAAGACCAAGTTTAACAATAGAAGAAGATGGCAAGGGAAGGAAGACAAGAAGGTTATATGCTTCAATTGCCGGAAGCAGGGCCACATGGTTGCGGCTTCTCCGGAGACCAAGAGCAAACCATCAACCTCTAAGAAGCCCTACAAAAAGAAGCCTCTCAAAGCTACTTAGGATTCGGAGAGTGAAATCAATGAAAAAGTAGATACGACACACGTGTGTTTCATGGCTAATGATAACACACATAAGATAATATTCGAACCCTCACTTGATGATAGTGAATTAACAATGGATGAACTGGGTGAGGTTTTTGAAGAGTTGTCTAACAACTATGATATCCTTAGAAAGAAGTATTTAAAATTAAAAAAGGAAAATGAAACTCTTAAAATAAAATTGTTATACTTTCAAAAGAAAAAGATAATTTATCTTCCACACTCATATCCACACAAAAAGATTTTGATGCATATAAAATTTCATGTAAAGTAAAATTTTTATTAATTGATAAAAATAAGATTTCTTTTTTAAAAGATAAAATTGACTCTTTAGGTGATGTGTTAAAGAAATGTGAGTTTGATAGAATTAGATTGGAGGCAATGTTTCTTAAAAAACACACTCCAAAAAAACATGTTCATACTACACATGCACATACCCACACTCTTAAATCACAACATATGCATAGACATCATGTTAGACATCCTACACACACCAAGCATGTTCATACCCCACACTCCCATCATGTTTTTATATATAATAGAGTTTATTCATGCACTTATTGTGGCCGAAAAGGTCACATAGTCAAATTTTGTTTTGATAGAATAAATGCTTCTAATGATCACATTTGTGTTCGAAAAAGCTAACATTATAGGACCCAAGAAAATTTGGGTACCAAAATTAACCAATTCGTTACTTGATGTAGGTATACACTAAGGCTCCAAGACGTAAGGAGCAGTGGTATCTTGATAGCGGTTGCTCAAGATATATGACGTGGGATATCAACAATTTTGCAACCCTATCATGGCACCATGAAGGTGGCACGGTCACCTTCAGAGATGATTCCAAAGGAAAAATTATCAGTATATGTAACATTAAATTGGCTTTTCTCCTTTCATTGAAAATATTGTTTTAGTTGATGGTCTCAAGCATAACCTCTTGAGTATTAGTCAACTTTGTGATAGATATTTTAAAGTAGTTTTTTATGATTTAGCTTGTAATGTTTTAGATAGACAAACTAATGCATGTGTGCTTTCAGGTTTTCGTGAAAATAATGTGTACATAATTGATATGTCTAATTTACATTGCAATGCTACGTGCTTAAATGCTTTTAATGAAGACTCTTGGTTATGACATAGGAGATTAGATCGTATTTCATTTGACCATCTATCTAGAATTAACAATAAAGAAGTGATGAAAGGTATTCCTTATTTGAAATTTGAAAAGGACCGCATTTGTGATGCGTGCCAACTTGAAAAACAAACCAAGTGTTCTTTCAAAGCTATCAAGGATATCATGACATCAAGACCTTTAAAATAAATTCATATAGATTTGTTTGGTCCAACAAAAATCAAAAGTCTAAGTGAAAATTATTTTGTTTTATTTTTGTTGACGATTTTTCTTGTTTTTCATGGTTTTTCTTTTTAGAAACCAAAGATCAAGCTTTTTCATATTTTCAAGTGTTTAGAAATTTTTTTTTCTGATTTTACGCATAAAAAGTGATAGAGGTGGTGAATTCATTAACCATTGAAAAAGAAAAAGATTTTCCGATTTTACGCATAAGAAGTGATAGAGGTGGTGAATTCATTAACCATTCCTTTATCACTTATTGTGAAAAACATAGAATCAAATATGAACTATCATGTCTTAGAACTCCACAACAAATGGAGTCATTGAAAGAAAGAATCGTACTCTTCAAAAAATGGCTAAGACAATGATAAATGAATACAGACTCTCTTAGTACTTATGGGCTGAGACCGTAAACACATCATGTTACATCTCAAATAGAATTTATTTTTGTAAAAATACTTCTATAACTTCATTTAAAATTTACTATTTGAGAAAACTTAATGTTTCTTATTTTAAAGTTTTTTGTTGTAAATGTTTTGTTTTAAACACTAAAGATAATTTAGGAAAATTTGATGCCAAATCTTATGAAGTCATATTTGTTGGGTATTCAAGTACTAGTAAGGCTTATAGAGTCTTTAATAGATCTACTTTGATTATTGAAGAATCTATACATGTCAAGTTCGAGGAATCTAATATTTTTGTGAAGAATGTTGTAGAGATTGATTCCTTAGGTGAAGACATAGAGAAATAACCTGAAGAACTCACCTATAGAAGAAGAGAAGTCAAAGATTGATGAATAAGGTGAAGTTCAAGAGGTCTAAGGGAAGCCAACGCTATCACTTCCAAAAGATTGGAGATTGCTTCAAATCATCCCAAGGATCTCATCATAGGTGATTTATCCAAGGGGTAACTACTCAATTCAAACTCCATGATTTATGTGAGAGTTTTACTTTTATTTCACATATTGAGCCCAAAAACATCCTCGAAGCCGAGGCCGATTCATATTGGTTGCTTGAAATGCAAGAAGAGCTCAATCAATTTAAGCGCAACCAAGTTTGGCATCTTATTTCTAGAGCCCACGATAGACCAACTATTGGTATTAAATGAATTTTTAAGAATAAGTTGGATGAGTCAGGTAATGTTATTAGAAATAAAGTTAAGTTAGTGGCCCAAGGTTACACCCAAATCGAAAGTATCGATTTTGAGAAAATCTTTGCACATGTATCACGGCTTGAAGCCATACGGATGACACTTGCCTTTGCTTCTTTTAAAGATTTCAAACTTTTTCAAATGAATGTCAGAAATGCGTTTTTAAATGGTTTTATAGAAGAGAAAGTGTATGTTGAACACTCCCCAGGTTTGTTGATCCTATACATCCGTATTTTATTCACAAACTTGATAAAGTTTTATATGGTTTAAAACAAGCTCCAAGAGCTTGGTATGAAAAGCTTTCAACTTTTTTAATTTCAAATAATTTTATTAAAGGTAAAGTTGACACCACTTTGTTTACAAAGCATGTAGATAGTGATATCCTAATTGTTCAAATTTATGTTGATGATATTATTTTTAGATCCACTAATGAAAAGTTTTATAAAGAATTTGAATCATACAAGAAGAACGAGTTTGAGATGTCTTTGATGGGAAAGCTAAACTACTTTCTTGGACTCTAAATCAAGCAAAGGAGTGATGAAATTTCATTAATCAAGCCAAGTATATAAGAGAACTCATCAAGAGATTTGGGCTTGAAGACGCAAAACTAAGCAAGACTCTCATAACCACTACAACAAAACTTGACAAGAATGAACAAGGTATAAATATATACATTAAACTTTATAAAAGAATGATTGATAGTTTACTTTATTTGACAGCTAGTAGGCTAGATATTATGTTTAGTGTGTATCTATATGCTAGATTTCAATCTTATCCTTAAGACTCTCACTTAATTACGGTAAAACGCATTATTAGATATCTTAAGGGCACTATTGGAATGGTCTTGTGGTATCCGAAAATCAGACAATTTTTCATGACGAGTTATTCGGATGCCAACTATGCCGATTGTAGAGTGATAGGAAGAGCATTAGTGGCACTTTTCAATTTTTAGGAAATTGCCTTATTTCGTGATCTTCCAAGAAACAAAATTCCGTAGCTCTCAATCGCCGAGGCGGAGTATGTTGCTGCTGGGACTTGTTGTGCACAAGCCCTTTGGATGAAACATACTCTCCTTGATTATGATTTGTATTATGATTTGTATTATGACTATATTAAAATATTTTGTGATAATACTAGCACCATTCATCTGACCAAAAATGCAAATCAACATAGCAAGACCAAGCACATAAATATTCGATATCACTTTCTTAGAGATCACTATGAGAAAGGTAATATTGCAATTGATTATGTATTCACCGATTTTCAACTTGCGGATATTTTTACTAAATCACTAGATTATAATAGATTTTCATTCATTTGTGGCGAGTTAAATGTTTGTATTATGGATTCATAAGTTTTGAAATTGTTTCAAATATTTTTAAATCCTTTATACATGTATTTTTCAAATTAAAATCTCTTTTATGTTGATGCCTTTTCCCTTTTTGATGCATGACAAAAGGGGGAGAGATATTTGAGTTATTAAGTTTCTTGTTTTGATATTTTATGGACTTCATGTATATCCATTTCCATGCTTATATGCAATGCCATGAATCATTATTTTTTATTCATTGCATTTTGTTTTTTTTGAGGAAGGAGGATTGGAAGGATGGTAAGCTATATATGCATATTATTCTAAATTGGTATCATCCTTATATATGCATATATGTGTGACTTGCATATATTGTATAATTCATTTAAAGTCGTAATATTTTCTTATACTTGATAGATAGCATAATTTAAAGGGGAGATTTTCAAGCCCTTTTCTATCTTTGATTTTAAATAAGTCATATGTTTTGTCATCATCAAAAAGGGAGAGATTGTTAACCCAAGGTTACAATCACCTAGTTTATGGGTTTGATGATAACAAAATATATGTGGTTATTTAGTATTTATCAAGTTTAAGTGTTAAAATATATTTCAGGATTCTAAAATTCAAGGAGTATTCTTCCACCAAAGGAAGGTGTTTAACACTCAAAAAGATTCAAATACGGGATTAAAGCTCAAAGCACTCGACGTCGCTAATGGAGAAGCCCAGTTGAAGATCTTGTAGTCACCTAGAGCCTTATAAGATAATAGTTTGTTAAAGTATAGAATATAATTGTGATGCTCAATAAGTTACACACACAAAATACATGATTTCAAAAAATATAAGTTTTGATAGTATTTGTACTTTGCATGTTTGGTTTTGATACATGACTCATAATTTTTAAAAATTTTATAACAAGTTTTGAACATGTGTTTCATCACCTATACATTGCTATATTACCCATAAACTAATACAAAATATTTAGAAAAATATTTGAAACTCAAAAGTTTTCTTAAAAACTGTATCAGGCCAAGTCGGTCGACCGGACGGTCGACCGGTGCCCATTTCAGGCCAAAACGGTCGACCGCCCGATCGACTGGGCCTTTGGCCAAGGGGCATGCACGTTTGTGCACATTGTCGATCGACCGACCGGTCGATCGTTAACCCGGTCGGTCGACCGGACCTTTTGAACTATAGGGCGGTCAACCGGAGCCAGTGGCTCTTTCTGGATGAGCTGGCGGTCAACCGGCCGGTCGACCGACAACCTGCCAGTTGGCTATAATGGCTAGTTTTGGATCTGTTTTGTTTTTAGTGAATTTCAACGAGCATTTTTGGTTTTCAATTGTCTAAACACACCCCAAATGACCTTGTATGATTAACAAATGATATTTATTCATTGCTTATATATATGGGTTATTGGTTTTGGTTTTTAGACAAGAAATTTACTCAAGTTTTCAAGTTTGTTTCAAAAGAGAAAAGTTTTTCTAACTTCCAATCTTCAAGTTCTTTCTTTTCAAAACTAATTTCAGTTGGTTTTAAAGCTCTTCTATTCTTTCTAACTGAATTTCATCTCTCACTTGATTTCTTGAGCTACACTTCCTATTCTACTCTATAGGAAGTTGTAAGAGAGAGTGTTTGTGATCTTGTTGGATCATCAAGAGCTTTGTAACCTTTATTGGCTTTGTGCTACCTCTTGTGTAGAGGATTGAATCAGTGGAGTTATGCACTCCAGGCTTGTGTAGACCAAGTTATAATTCCTTTGTGTAAGGTCTTTTTGTAGAAGATCCCTTAGAGGATAGTGAAATCCTTCATAGTGGTGAAGGCAGAGACGTAGAGCGGTGGCTCGAACCTCAGAATAATTTCTTTGTGTTTGCGATTGATTGTGTCTTACTCTCTATTGCTTTTCATTATTCATACTTATGTAATTATTCTTCTTGCATTCTATAATTGCTTTCATTCTATCACTTTCATTATCGGTTTATACTCATCTCAACAAGGAGGCAATTGAGCACCTTAACTCATTATCTAGAGGAATCAAAGAGGAGAAGTTCTAGAACCTTTCACGGAAAATTCAGCTTCAATTCTTATTTTGAGTGACCGTTTGCATAATTCATCATAAGTAGTTTTAAAATAGCATTTGATTAGCATAACACCTATTCACCCTCCCCCTCTAGGTGTATTTCAGAGACCAATGGATTATGTTTATAGTGGGTCCCGTACATACCCGGGACCACGACCCAGGATATTCCGGTGCTGACCCAGAACCTGCCGCTAGGCAAACAGGAGGTGGGTCTTATATTATGCCCATTCAGGAATATAACAGAAGGTAGGGAGTTAGCGCTCCTCTCGGACACCTGGAAGCCCTCAGGTAGATCCAGAAATTAAAGTTGCACAACATACCTAATATCACTGTAAATATATTCACCACTTGAAGTCCATCAATTTTCCCTTACTCGATGTAAGTTGATCTTTTTATTGTTTATTATTATGTAATTATTATATTATGGGAATAGCAGGAGCATGAGAGGTTCCAGAGTTACAGGAGTACATAAGTACTAAAAATATAGGTCATTGTATATAATACGGGATAGCAGGACAAGATTTTCGAAATATGATAATCACAAGGCAAGCAGTAATGTGTCGGATGGCATGTGATAAATAATATCAAACAGGTGTCAGGTGATAACAAGTAAGAGTCGGTGATAGAATGTAGGAGTCAGGTGTCAAGTAATAGCATGGTGGATATCACTATTATATATCTCAATACAGGATAACAATTCTGATACAGTGGATCAATATGAACACAAAAAACAATACTGATATAGGAGATCAGTATGAATACAAGGAGATCGGTTCGAATACAGGAGATTGGTACCGATATAGGAGATCGGTACGAATGCAGAAAATTGATGTAGTTTTGGGAAACAGTACAAGTAATGATTTTAAACTCTTTACAATCATCAAGAAAAGAGTAATAGTTGAATTATCAAGTAGACAAGAGGGTATGCAAGCAAGCATACATTCAAGCGAAACTAAGCAAGATGGAGCGAATCTAACGTACAACACTAGACGCCATCACATTCGACATGGTTACCGCTCACGACACTTTTAAACGCATACAACGGAGCAAGCGTATGAATGCTATTCTAGCGCGTGTGGCGAAGCCGCACTCATGGCATCATTACGCTCAAACGGAGTTAGTGGCAAAGCGCTGAGCCCTAGGTCTGCCTACCAAGCGTAGCTAAAAGACCGGCGGTTTGAACACACTCCTCTTTCGAGGAAGTGGGTGAAAAGTCCGTAAAGGTTGAAAGGCTGGAAGGCCAAATAGATACCTGCAGAAGTGTTGTACCAAATACAGACATGTAAATACAGTAGTAACTAGCTATTAGTAGAGTAGTGAAATCTGGAGGCTGAGCAAGACAGGAATAAGATAAGCGAGCATACAAGCGAACAATCAAGCGGAGCTAAGCAAGCTGGAGCGAAGCTAACACATAGTATTAAACACTATCACGCCCGACATAGTTTCTGCTTGCGGTGAAACCACGATAACTTACAGCAATCGCTCACGGTGTAACTACACTTAGACAGAGTTAGCGATAGAGCGCTGAGTGCTAGGTTCGCCTAACAGGTGGATCATGAGAGCCCGAAGGCTATATGCAACCTGAAAGTTGGGTATAGAAAGCCCGAGGCTGAACGCAGCCCAGAGGCTGGGTATAGTACCTGCACGAGATATTAGTCCACATGAGCACACATATCAACGTGATAATAACTAGAGTACATGGAGTGATGAAACCCGGAGGCTGAGTAGAGAGCCCGGGTGCTAAACGACCACAAAGGGTCGGCGACACATGATAATCAAACAGAAATAAAACACATCACAGGCAGGGTATAATGCAGGAAATAAACTACACTAATACAAATATTCGTCACAGGGCTACTACACACAGTCCTAGGCACTCGGTCACATATAAATACAGATACACAGTACAAAACATAATACAATTTATAATCGGGGATAAAATATAAATGTTCCCCAAAATACAGTCAACCCGTCGAAGCGGGAACACCCAATAAAAAGGCAAGGATACTCACCTATAGAATCTTCAGAAAGTCGCAAATCCTCAAAATACTAAAAATACGTGCACACACCACCAATCATATTAAAAAAATATATTTAGAGAGAGAATGAGAGAGAGGAGAGAGAAACAAGGAGAGAGAAAGAGTGTGAACAGGAGAGTGAGAAAGAAAGAGAGAGGGGGGGCAGCAACCCCCTGCTCAGGACAAGGCCAAGGGCCCTGGCCCAGGCCGGGCCCTGGCGGCGCCCAGGGCGGTGCCAGCCAGGGGTGGCCGCCGACCACCCCAAGGAGGAGGGAGAGGAGGAGGGGTGTTGGGTTTTTTTGAAGATTGGTGGAGGTGAAGGTGATGGTAGTGGTGACCTTGGTGGAGGTGGTGGTTGTTGGAGATGAAGATAGAAGTGGTGGTGGATGGTGGTGTTGGTGGGGGTGATGTAGTAGTGACGAGGTGGTAGAGAAGGTGGTGGTTATGGTGGTGGATTGGGTGGAGTTGGTGGTGGATTGGGTGGAGTTGGTGATGTGGGAGGTGATGATGAAGAAGGAGGAGTTGGTGATGTGGGAGGTGATGATGGAGGAGGAGGAGATGGAGTTTTGAGTGGTGTGGTGGCCAGTGATGGTGGGCGCCAGCGAGGTGGTCGACATGGTGATGGCGCCGACAGTGGTTTAATGATGAAAGAGAGAGGTTTAAGTGTGAGAGGAATTTGGGAAAATTGGAGAAGGAGATGAAAAGATTAGAGAGAGAGAATGAGAATTTGAGATAGAGAGATGGAGATTGAGGAGGAGGGAGAGAGAATTTTGAGAGGGAAGGGGGAGATAGGCTTTGTCATTAGCGCCGAGGGGGGAGAAAGAAAAGGAAAAAAGAAAAGAAAGAAGAAAGAAGGATTTATAATAGGAGGGGGAGATATTTTGGGGATGTTGTGTGGTGGAGAAAAATAGGGAAAAGAAAAAAAGAAAAGAAAAAGAAAAGGAGGGAAAAAATGTGGAGGAGAATAAAAGAGAAAGAGAGAAAAAAGAAAAGGAAATATCCAGATAGATATCTCAAATCTGAGAAAATACCAAAAATATCAAAAAAGTCGGAAAGCTTTCCAAAAATTCTCAAAAAAATAGTAAATATTATTTTAAGGTACATAATGAAATTAAATTCTAGAAATTCAATTCCATTTTTAAAATAAAAATTCTAGAATCTACCGGCGATACTAGTCGACCCCAAAACCGGTCGAACTTTTATAAAATCAGAAAAATCCCTAAAAATGCATTAAACTGGAAAATGTGATTTAAGAAATAATGTGAAAGAAAATTTAAGAAATTCAACTCCATTTATAAATTAAAAAATCTGAGAATCGATCAACGGCACTAGTCAATATCGGTTTTGAAAATTTTGCAGAATAATTCTGAAAAAATCTAAAAAATTATGAAAAATATAAAATATTAAAAAAATGATATTTGAAACTAAAATCGGTCAACTATCAAAAATATCAAATCGAGCAATACACTAGGATCGGGTCCCCGGTTCAGACTAGGACTGACTCCGAGTCCACGAATCCGGATCCAATGCAAAACAATTGCATAAATAATCATAAAATAAAAATAAATGCAAGAACTAAATCAAAAAATATGATCAAAAAATCTGAATATGTATCTTAGTACGTATTCCGGGAGGGGGTGTTACAATTTGACTCAAAAGAGAGCAGGAATTAAGACAGAATACATTTACATCTTTTAATGCCTTCACATACAGTCCAGAGAAAAATATTTCATTTGGAATTTTCATACAGTTAACCGTGGTGATGTGCACATGACTATTCGGGGATCAAAAGGGCTAGAATTGTGTGAGGATAATTGTTAGAATTATTCTGATTTGAGTCTAAATTGATTGGGCCTACACAAGTCAATTGGAAACATGCATCCATCTCTATAATCTATGTTGTTGACCCATTTAGAAATTGATCAGATTTAAATTGTTGGTCTAGACTTGTTTCAATTACACTTAGTCATAGGTGTATTTAGTTATGATGTGGATCTCATCTATACGTGTGAAACTTATGATATTTTATCAAGGGCCTAAATTTATGATAAGATAATTAGGTTTTGTCTTGACTCTATAAATACCATAAGTAAGATTCTCTTCTCCACTATTACTTATTATTCTCTTTTGGAGGCATATCATCTCCTCTAAGGATCAAGAAGAGCATGTATTGATGAGAAGAAGAATTCCCATCCTCATCTTCGCATCCTCAAGGTCTTTTACCTACGGCATCCCTTTCGTGATAGAATTAGGTGTACCTAAAATCTTTCTTTTTTTTGATCTGATAAAGAGGTAATTATTGTATTTGATCTTATTTAGATGTATTTTGATCAACGATTGGTATCAGAGCTTTCTCTTTATTGGATCATCGAGATTTAAGTATTTCAATCTCGATCTGTTAATGTCTTGAATGTAATTTTCTTCTTTTAATTCAATAAACATTACATATGATTGAATTAAATGAGAGAAAATCTTGTATACATTTTTATGTTTATATATCTATGTATGTATAAAAATAATTATTAATTAAGTTAGGGAATCTTAATTTTAGGTTTCCTAAGTTTTTTAATTTATTGAGATTGATT
Source organism: Agave tequilana (assembly GCA_038442645.1). Taxonomy (NCBI): domain Eukaryota; kingdom Viridiplantae; phylum Streptophyta; class Magnoliopsida; order Asparagales; family Asparagaceae; genus Agave; species Agave tequilana. Next base: position 66,410 of record JAVJIF010032567.1, read on the forward strand.
AAGGTTAGGATTGAGATAGAATTTTAATCTAAAAAAGAAACCTACTCATAATTAATCTCATATTAATTTAATTGTGTTACTGAAACCTGATCCATTAAGGTAGAAACCCATAACTTAAAAACACTGTAGGTCGGGTCTGGATATTTAAACAGATCAAATAAGCACTACAGACCCGTTTTGCTGATTAACTTCAATAAGTTATTTCAGGCTCATCTGATTTCTATTTTAAGCATGTACATAGCTGTTTCAAAGCTCTTGATGAGCACTACAGTATTACAGACATTAGACATGACAAATCGGAAGTTAATTGATATAAAGTAGACATTGAAGTGTTTATTTATCATGATTATATGTCCTTACATGCTTCCACTTCATCTAATGTTTGCTTATGATATATATATATATATATATATATATATATATATATATACATACATACATATATATATATATATATATATATATATATATATATATATATATATATATATTATTCTAGCATGATGAAATTGTTGTTTACCATAGTAGATAATACACAGATAAAGATGCGTATATATTCATGTTAAATATTTAATAAAGAGTATTAAATTGCGTATATAGTTTATGTTAATAATTGCCGGCCCAAAGAAAGTCTATTATTTGGCCGAACTGTATAAGGTGTCAGATACTTGATGTGGATAATGCAATTTGAGGAGAACCTTGGTATATAACAGTCGACCTAAAAGAAGGTTGTTATCACTATACACTGTTGGCCCAATGGCCTTCCACTCTAGTTTTGATGATGATCAACACTCATGTAGTTATGTTTACTAATATTCTTGTGTTTCTAAGTTTCAGATCATTAACAGGATATTAGTTGGTGATTAGCTTCAACAAGGAGTTTAGAAGCTATACATGGTGATTCTGGTGCCAAAGCTTAGAGATCCATTCAATTGCACTTGGAGAATCACGGAGTTTGGGATCGAGTCTACTTGAAGATGGAAGATCGACAAGAAGACTTAGGTATCCTAGTTTAGATAGAGTTTTTAGATCCATTTGTAAAGCTTAGTTTAGTTGATATGCTCAAGTGCACAAAACACACACGTTTTATGATTTGATATTTGGTTTTCATGAATAATAGATCAAAACAAGTTTACTTTATACCTATGTATATTAGATATGGTCTAGATATACATACATGCTTTAAACTTGCTAGACAAACTTATTTTGACTATCCTATTCATGTTTTGGAAAAATCAAGTTTGACAAAATACAAGGTTTTGTTTTTGATAAAATTTGCAAGACTCAAAAATGAATTGATATGTTGATATATTGTCTTGAAATTTTTATCACATGTTTATGTTTTAACATAAAATGATAAAACAAGTTTTATAGAATTTTCAGAAATGATAAAAGGTTTTTATAAAATATTTTCCAAATTTTCTGACCTTGTTTTTGTGCTGACAGGCTGGTCGGTCGACCGTCACGGTCGACCGCACCAAGGGCCGTTCGACCGTTGCGGTCGACCGACGTGCACAGACGTGCACGTCTGTTAGGCACAGACACGGTCGACCGGGACGGTCGACCGAGTTGAGAGCTCTGCTCTCGGGTTTTCTCGGTCGACCGGGCCGGTCGACCGCAGTTGCCCAACGGTCATAATTCTGACTGTTGGCGGTCGACCGGACCGGTCGACCGGTGGCCTGTCAGGCTGCCACATCAGCCTAACGGCTAGTTTTTCCTAGGGGCTATATATACCCCATTTCTCCATTGTTTTGGCTAAGATTTTTAGAGCTAAAAATTTCAGACTTTCTCTAGTATTTAAAAGAGTTTTTAAAAGGGTTTTTAAGCCAAAAAGATTTCATCTTTATTGTTTTAGGGTTTTTGGAAAATCAAAGAAAAATAGGTTTTGGGATTTTTGCTTAGATCTTCAATTCTATCATATTGCAAGTATTTTCCCAAAGATTTTTCTTTGTTGCTTGTTTCCAAAAACACTTTGTTTCCACACTTGAGCTATCATCTATCCTAAACTATTAGGATCTTGTTTTTGTGGAAAAAGATAAGAGAAAAAGAAAGAGAAGTGTTTGAGGTTGTTTGTTGTAAACCTCATTGTTGTAAACACCCTTATACTTGTGAATCCCTCTTCGGTAGAGGTGATCGGGTGATTGTGTTGTGGATCCCTCTTAGGTAGAGGTGATAGCGTTTGGTTGTGAGCCTCTTCGGTAGAGGTGTGTGGATTGGTTGTTGTATTGGCTACGGGCCTTACCCCTCGGTTGTGAGGTGGTTGTTTGAGAGAGGAGTTTGGTACTCCTAGAGTTGTAAGAAATCCTCTTGGTAGAGATTCCCTCGGTGGGAGTTGAGATAGTGGAAATCCTACACGGTGGTGTAGGCGGGGATGTAGAGCAAGGTGCTCGAACCTCGAAACAAATCTTGGTGTTTGCGTTTTGATCCATTGTCTCTCTAACTCTCTCTTATAATTGTGCAAAGCATCATACTCTTCATTCATATCTTATACATTGCTTGTGTTGCCTTGCATCTTTTATATTGTAATTCATTCTTATATGCTTGGCTTGATTGTGTGTATTTCATATTGCTTGGATTGCTTGTGTGTGTGTGTGCCTAACTTATACTCATCCAACAAGAGCTTCACATAGCACCTCAACCCATTTAAAGGGGAATCAAGGGGAGTTAGTCCAGAGCCTCGCAAGGGGAATTCGGCTACACTTGTTGTATTGTATTAGTTTGTGCATAATTTGCATTAGCTTCCGCATTTAGAGCACTTAGTTTGCATTTAGTTTCTTAGATTAGCACTTACACCTATTCACCCCCCCTCTAGGTGTTTTTCATACACTTATATTGTATTATCCTCATCAACTAGTCTAACAGCCAAGCAAGAAGATGCATAAATTTATGGCCATGCGTGTGGCAATCGTGTTGGCCCAAAGGCTTATCACTCTAGTTTTGATAATAATTAACTCATGTAGTCATAGTACTAATGATCTTGTGTTATTAAATTTCAGATATTCAATCAAGATTTTAGTTGATGTTTAACTTCAATAAAAGATTCATAGTCAAATTTGAAGCTAACAATGGTGATTCAAGAGCCCAAGTATAAAGATCATATCAAGAACTTAAGAAGGAGTCTAAACTCGAAAGAATCAAGTTTGGAGTAAGTCTATTTAAAGAAGAAGATCTACAAGAAGATTTATGTCCAGAGTTTGTAAGTGTTTAGAAGATTTGTATAGAATATATTAGTTTTGATTGCTCAAGCTTATAAACTTACACACACAAAAGTTGATGTCAGTTTTCAAGAACAAGAGTTTTGATTTTTGGTTTAACCCATTTTTGGTTTCTTGAATAGATTTCATCAAAAAAACAAGTTCATATTATTTTATGTGTATTGAATTCTATCCACAAATATTGTGCTTCAATTGAGTTTTAATAACTTATTTTTTTATATATACAAGTTTGTTTTAAAAAATAGATTCCCATTATGATTTTTTTAAGATTAAAATTATTAATCTCAAAAATAAGTTCACATGTTTGTAATATATGTTGATTTTTGATCACACACATTTGTACTCTAATATATTTACATGAACTTATTTTTTCAGAATTTATTAAGATTTATTGTAATTTAAATTGGATTTAAAAATATGTTTTAAAAATATAAAATATATGTTTGGGGCTGAGTGGCTATTCACGTACATTGCATATTTTATGTTACATTTCCATATTTATTTTTATTTAAACTCTGTTATTTAATTGTTTAATTGTCTAATAGTGTGCAGGTTGTAAATAAGCCCGCTATATCTTAAATAAATCAGATTTTCAAGGATAAGATTCTCTAGTTCAAGATTAATGAGGATATTCTTAAGATCTAACAGACTAGAGGCAATTTTATCAGAAGAAATGGAGATAACAAAACATAGGGGATCTCGCGCTCAAAGCGCTAATCCAACGGCCATAAAATTACCACGAAATGCTGGAGTTTTCACGATAATATTTAGGCCGTTGGGTCAATGATTTCGTCCACCTCCTTCATGCGCTTTGGCCACTCCTCTCCTCCTATAAATACAACACCAAAGCAAAGCAGGAGACGGAGAGTAGAGTAAAGTTTAGGCTTAGGCTTTCATTCTAGGATTATGTTAAAATTTTGTTGTTAGTGAGTTTTTCAGAATGTATTCTTTATTTATTTTCTTTTTTTTGTTCTAGTTTAATCCAGAAAAAAGAGAGAGGAGAGTTATAATTTGTAACTGAAGTGACAACATTTTTTTTTCTTTTACAAAACTAATTCTCTTCCCTCATGTTTTTCACCATTTTCCCAAAACCCTAATTTTCTTCGTTTTGTTTTCTTTTTCTCAAAATCCAACTTTCACCAAATTAAATCTTTTCACTTTTTCTTTTCAAAACATAGAAATTTATTTTTGAGAAAGTACTGAAACGTTATTATCACATCCCTCCTTGTAGATCACGACCTACATAGCCACTTTGCTATGGTAATATTGAGAAAATCAAAGCACCATTCTTAATTTCTGATTTCAAAACCTGTTTCTGTGCTCGTCTTTTCTCCAATCAAATTTTTGCGTCGTTGCTGGAAGGAAATGGTATTTTTGTGATTTAAAAAGTTTGTTATCTATTTCAGTGTTCTGAAAAAGATCAAGAAAAGATACTCACTGCAGAAAACAATAGTTGTTATGTGCCTCTGCTCTAGAGTAAAGCCTTTGTTTTTGCCGCATTTTCTTTGCCTTTGCCGCGCAAACACGGCAAAAAAATTAGACTATTGACCAATCTTTTTTTTAGGGCATAGGGAATTACAAACAAAGTATTCTTCTATTGTTAGTTTCTATTTTTTGATTGATTATGATTACTATTTTAAACTCAACAGTAACTGATTGCTTGAATTGTTTAAAAAATGGATAGACTTGCATCTTTGGCATCTGTTTAATTTTGTTGATATCAATTATTGTTGAAGAGTGATAGAGACAAGGTACGTATGCACACCATCTAGTTTAGGAAATATTTTTGGATAATACTTATTGCTTTGAGTATTATTTTATGCTATTTACTTGCACACTTAGCACCAAAATGATCTAAGGGCATAATCCATTAAACAAGATAAGATGAGAGAGCCATTACCCCTTTTAGCCCAAAAATCATCTTCTCACTCACTAACCCAGCTTAACTAAAATCTGAGTAAATGTTGGCCATAGGAACATCTCGAACTCAATAAGAGATTGACCTCGGAAGGAAGTTGTTAGAATTCGACTCTGGTCAAACGGTGTCTAAGGTTGGGGATTAAGAGGTAAGATCCTCGAAAACTAGTGGTTTGGTGTAATTAAGACTCCTTACTTTGCATGGATACTTCCCACTACGTATTCCCCTACCTTACTGGTTAACCTATGGTTAGACTGCTTTAATATACTTCTTCTGAATAGTCAACAAGTTAGGAGTTATTTAGATTTAAGGTCTACCCTAACACAAGCTCGATTTTCTCTTTCTTTTTATTTGTTAGTTTATTTATTTGTTTTCTTTTGTTTATTTTATTATTTCATGTGAAATGGAGCATAACCCTAATTTTTTTCATGCTAATATGAATCCATATTTCACCCCGATATCTTTTGGTTCGGATATCACCAACCCGACATTGCATAACATGAGCCAGACAAATATGTCAGATTGATTTTATCCGACTCAACATACTTCCCAAATTTCAGAATTATGGTCAAGATTGGAATAATCATCTCCACTTTTCATCGAATCAGTGGGGATACACCTTCCCCAAGTCATATTGTAAACTACATTTTCAACTTTTACGTTCATATACTCTTATCAAGTTCAACCCATATAAGCAAAAAATATGAACTAACTAAGAGTATAGAAGCCATACTTGAGTTCCAAAACTAATTCCAAAACACGATGACTCACAATTTCCTCAAAACCAAGATCCATACTCCCTTTTCAAGTCCTGCCACAACAAGAAGAAGAGCTGATTGACTTGAAAGATAGTATAGAAGTCATAATTCAGTCCCAAAATAATTTTAACCAGTCGATCAATAGGACATAATTAGAAATGAGTCAGTTGTTAAACCCAATGATTGATAGGAATGAGAAAACTTTATCTCACAAATTTTTGACCATTTCTGATTTCTCCAGCCAAATTGATAAGACCCAAAAATCATGGTGTTTTGAAAGCTTTAACCATGATTCAATTTCATCACACCATCTTGAACATGACCAATACCAAACTTTTGACAAATTGACAAGTTTTCACTCCAATGAAATTGAAATTGAACATGAATATGATCCTAATCCCCAACTTTGTGATTCAGTTTTAAATTTTGAATCAATGTTGACTCATGTATCCTTACTAGATTTGGACCACATTCTCGAGTAAATATTGATTCTCGTACTTATAAATCTTGAATATGAACCACCAATTTTGGAAAGTCACATTTCATTGATGAAAAATGAATGTGAAACTCAACTCTTTATTTTGGACCCAACTCTTGAACCAAACCTGATCTTTAACCTCGGCTTGATTTAAATCAACTTCCCAAGTTGGTATTAGTTCCCATACCTTTCACTCTTGAACCCAAATCAATCATTTCATCAAATCACATTCCATTGTTGGATCAAGGGGTTGAACAATATAACTCCGAGATGGTTTACCAGGATTGGTCATTTAACCGGGATGAGTGTCATGATAGGATCTTGCATAATCTTATTCAATTTCGGGATTCTAAAAATTTTAACGAGTTAGAGGTCAAAGGCGGGTTCCTGCGAACTCAACATTCAGTAGATTGGACGTCAACGCTTGTACCAATGAGACTGCCACCAGAATCACCACCTTGGAGTGACATTTTTCCTTCGCTTTTTGTTTTTCATGCATTTATGCATTTCATTCATACATTGAAGACAATGCATGAGATACGTGTGGGGAAGGTTTACTAGCATAGATTTTTCTTCTTTTTGTATAAATTAAAAAAAACTTTTTCCTAAAAACTTTTTGAAGTGAGAAATAATATTTTGACCTATTTTTATAAAATATTAAGTTAATCTTAAGGATTAGGGGAATGATAATTAGAATTTCTTAATATTTAATAAGAATATTTGTTTAATTTCTAGGTTTAGGAAGAAAATTTGAAAAGTAATCAGGTTATGATTTTTACCTTGATGAAATATGCACTCTATACATGCACTTACACACTAAGATTCAAAACAATAACTCTTGCGCCTTAAAAATAAGAATATATATATATATATATATATATATATATATATATATATATATATATATATATATATATATATATATATATATATATATATATATATATATATATATATATAGTCCTCTGATTAAGCTGGGTAATTGTGCCTCATAAAGAATAAGTATTCACGTCTAAAAGTGAAACATATCATCAATAAAACTCTTAGTTTTGTGGTCTTATTTGCTTGATGTTTTCCATCGATATGAAAAGAGGAAAACTTACAAAATTTTTGAAGAAATTACGAGTAATTAAAAAAATTACAAGTGTTCTTTTCTAGAGTTTCTGAGAAAGTGTGCCGGTAGGAGTCTGGTCAGCGAACGATCACTTTGTCCCTTTGACGATATGAAAGATCAAACCTTGGAGTCTTTTGCGAGAGATTTTCTTCTCGCCTGGTTTTGAAACTTCCTTGAGAACAGAAGATTTAGGATATTAGCACCCTGAGTTTAGAGAAGTGATTCTTTGAATTCTTGAAAGTAAGAGAATGATCTCTTATAAGCTCAATAAGAAAAAGTCCATGTAGCAAATGACTAAAACTTTCAGCCTTTTCAATCTCTGCCTTATGCCCAAAATCACAACCCTGAGCTTATCCTCAAAATAAGCTATTTATATGCTCTATAGGGGGCAACTATCCCTACAAATCAGCAAAGCTGAAACAACCTTGATAGTGTTACGCGCCGAACAACAACCACGTAGAGGAAACCCTAGATCCTAGATGCAAAAGAACAATACCACCAACAGCAAATAACAAATAATCAGAGAGAAGAACACAAAACCAGTTTTAACGAGGTTCGGCCAATTTCGCCTACGTCCTCGGGGCAAGGAAGAGAGAGTTTTTCTATTGATTGGAGAATCAATACAGTATTTTCAGCATTACAATTAAGAGAGCTCTGCCTCTCTCATATACCCAAAAAAAACCCTAGGAATCAGTTTCCAATTTGGGCTGAATTCCTATTCAGCAAACTTCCCGAAACAACCTGAACCCGACTGTCGGTCGACCGGTCGGTCGACCGACCCTAGGCACCGGTCGACCGTGCCTAACCGAGAGTTAGGCACTTTCAGTCGGTCGACCGGGCGGTCGACCGCTACAACCTTGTGCACGTTGGTGCACAACGGTCGACCGACCCGGTCGACCGTGCCGCTGCTGCTGCTGTTTCCTTGCTGCGGTCGACCGTGCTGCTGCTACTGTTGCTGAATCTCGTCAACTTCCTCGACTTCCTCTCCTCTTCCTACAATTCTCCACCTCGGTGAAGATTTCTCAAATCTGAGCCGAACTGAAACATACGAACCATCGACTCAAAAGTGGCTGCACCAGTGTGGTTGCCTATGTACCCTGGCCAAGGGATCAAGCCATCCGTAGTTCATCCAAAGGAGCTTCAAGAAGCTCATGATACATGAAGGACATGGAACAAAGTTTTACAATGTACAAACTTGACTCCTGACACCACCTTTGTAAGCATGTCGGCGGGATTCTCCGTTGTGTGAATCTTCAGCAGCTCAATACCACCCTCATCGAGAATCTCCCGAACAAAATGGAACCTGACATCGATGTGCTTCATCCGTGCATGATAGACCTGGTTCTTGGCTAAATAAATAGCACTCATACTGTCACAGTTAATCTTCAGTAGATCCTGATCCACCCCCAAGTCATCAAGCAAGCCTTGAAGCCAAATTGCCTCCTTCATAGTCTCCGTCATGGCCATATACTCGGCCTCTGTGGTAGACAATGCGACGGTAGACTGTAGAATGGAGCGCCAACTCACCGGTGCTTGAGAGAATGTAAAGACATACCCCGTTGTAGAGCGGCGCTTGTCAAGGTCACCAGCATAATCATAATCGACATACCCGATACAGTCCTGCTTCCCTGTGGAGTCCTTCTCAAATACCAGACCAACATCAATGGTACCTTTAATGTACCGCAGAATCCACTTAACTGCCTCCCAATGACCCTGTCCTGGATCATGCATATATCTACTGACCAAAGAGACAGCTTGTGACAGATCTGGTCTTGTACACACCATAGTATACATAAGACTACCAACTGCGCTAGCATATGGAACGTGAGTCATGTACTCACGTTCTTCAACATTCTTTGGAGACATCATAGCAGATAACTTGAAATGAGGAGCCAGTGGTGTACTTACAGACTTCGCATCCTTGCCGATGTTGAACCTCTGAAGTACCTTTTGCAAATACCCCTTCTGTGTCAAGCTCACCCTGCTAACCCTTCGGTCTCGTGTGATTTCCATGCCTAGCACCTTTCTTACTTCACCAAGATCCTTCATCTCAAACTCAGAAGATAGATCCCTCTTCAGTGCATCAATCACAGATTAGACCTTGAAACAATAAGCATATCATCTACATACAGAAGTAAATAGATATACTCCCCTGTCGGTAGCTTGTTGTAGTACACACATGGGTCATAGTGGCTACGTGTATACCTCTTTCCTCTGATGAAGCTGTCGAACCGCTTGTACCATTGTCTTGGAGACTGCTTTAGTCTATACAGCGACTTCTTCAGCTTACATACCATCTCTTCTTTCCTTGCAGTCTTAAATCCTGTTGGCTGAGACATGTAGATCTCTTCATCTAGATCGCCATGGAGAAAGGCGGTCTTTACATCGAGTTGATCAAGGTCCAACTCGTACTTTGCCACCAAAGCCAATAAGATGCGAATTGACGAATGCTTTACAACAGGAGAAAATACCTCATTGTAGTCAATTCCTTCCCTTTGAGCATAGCCTTTTGCTACCAATCTGGCCTTGTAGCGCACCATATCTTCTTGACGAGATCCTTGCTTCTTTGCATACACCCACTTACAGCCTATCGCCTTCTTCCCTTTGGGCAACCTAGTGAGTTCCCAAGTGTCGTTCTTTGTGCGACACTCGTTGACCATGCAGCCTGCGAACTCACACCAAATTGTTTAAAAAGATTTCTTCAAAGTTAAAATTTTATTTTTTCACTGTGATAATTCACATAAGTTGTTATGTTCTTTGATTTTCAAGGTTAGATTTAGTTGAAAATTTCTAGGGTTTTTATCAAGAGAAGGAAGAGTGGGGGAAAGAAGAAAACAGAGGGATGGGTGTTTAATCAATTTGGTGGGTGTGCTAATCAATTGGGGGTTAAAAAAATAATTTAAGATAACTTTCAAGACTATTTGTGTCATTTTATTAAGGATTAGAATTGTCAATATCAATTTTTCAAATTTGGTGAGTATCTTAATCATTTCTTTGGGTGCCAATATCTGCTCCTTTTATTGATGGTTAAAGTTTTGATATCATAAAGTTGTGCATAATATCCATTTGGTGCGACTTACTTAGCCTAAGTGGGAGATTGTTAGACTTATTTTAATTTGAGTCTAAATTAATTTGAGCCTACACAAGTTAATTGAAAATATGCATTCGTCTCTATAACCTATTTTGCTGATCGATTTAGAAATTGATCATGTTTAAATGGTTGAATCTACACTCGTTCAAGTACACCTAGACTTGGGTATATTTTAGTTATGATGTGAATCTCATCTCCACATGTGAAACTCGTGATATTGAATCAATAGCCTAAATCTATAATGAGTTGATTAGGCTTTTGCCTCGACTCTATAAATACCATGGATGTGATTCTCTTCTCCACTACTATTCTTTTTTAGAGGTATCTCATCTCCTCAAGAATTAGGAAGAGTATGTGTTGGTTGGAAGAAGAATCTCTTCTCTCATCTTCGCATTCTGAAGATCGTTTATCTTCGACATCCCTTTCATGGTGGAATCATGTATGCCTAAAACTCTCATTTTTTTGACCTGATAAAGAGGTAATTTATTGTATTTGATCTTGTTTAGATGTACTTAAGACCAACAATAATGCCATTCAGGTTTCACAAATTACAACTCGATTAAAGATGACAGTATCAAATAATTCAAGGAAATTCGATGATGAATGAAAAATATGTATAATTTTAGCAGTGGGAAAAGTGACAGAGTCTGAAGGTTGACAACACTGCAGAGGCAGCATTCATACAAACATAACCGACCTTTGATGTCTTGTATTTCTATTTATTACAATAAATTAATATGCATGACCAAAGTGATAGAGAAGTAAAGAAATCTTGAAAGGAAAAAAATATGCATATTTATTTTCTTTGCTTTCATTTTCCAGCATCTCATCACACATACATTAATTACAAGCCTTCACCAGTTTCTTCACATTATCTCCCCCCATTACAATTTATGGTTTTTTCTTTCCACCCTGGGAAAATAAAATATTTTAAAGAATACCAGCAGATTACATCATGCATATAAAGTCCATAAAAAAAGAAAGAAAGAAAGAAAGTCAACAACACTGGTTTTTGCTCACTGTGGGTGGCCTTGTTACATTGACTTTTTTGCCTCCTGTTGGATCCCTGAAAAACCAATAAATAGCTACATGCCTTTAAGTAGTGATTTTTTATTTAATGAGAAAAATCCAACAATCAAACAATTTTCACTACGATTTAAAGAAACAACAGATGTTTAAGACTAACATTCAGATTGCAGAAATAACTTCATTTTACAAACTCTTCATTTGATCTTAGTTCACTCTAGTCACATGAATTGATGATGTGAATGTTTTGACAAGCTCAAATTTAGAAACTGTTATCCAAAAAAATATCAACAATGATACAGAAAAGCACAAGCACCTATCCAAGAACCCCTGCACCCCACCAAGTGCCAGATGCCCTTTGAATAAACAAGGCAAATGGGCTTTACAAAGAAGAACATATTTACATCAAGGAATCAAAAGTAGGCAACGTACACATGAGACTATGCAAATTAAAGGTGAAAATGTCAACAAATAGAAGAGAATTTCTTATTGCCGATACTCGGGGTTGAAAGCAAGAGCTTCGCGGTATATGAGCTCCTTCATCTGTTCTTCTGAGAGCGCATGCTGCTCGAAGTCGAAGCTGAAGGGCATCATACATGCTGGCTCGTCACTACTGTCATGCAGAGATGCAAGGTAGGGATGTTCGAGAGCTTCTTCAACTGCAAACAGAAAGAAAAGGGACAATCAAATAATAACAAATGCCCGTAATTTTGAGCAAATAATAACTGAATAAAGAGGAATTACAATTGTGCGCATTAAGAGCAAGCTATCCGGTCTCATATCAGTTTTTCCCTACAAATCCTTTTCACAGTTTATTCCATAAAGGGAATTCATTAGACTAAATAGAGAGATAACTAAAGCTGTGGACTATCACAAGGAAAGTGAGTCTTGAAATGAAACAAGTCAAGAGATGGCTTTCTTTTGTTTTGGGTTTTGAAGGATATTGATAGAAAAGAAGTGATGGCAGGAAAAGTTAAGGCTATCCCCGATTTCTGGTAGTAGAAATGAGGGGAAAAAAAGGGAAAGCAAAAAAAAAAAAAGAAAATTTAATTCTTTCCCTTTCTCCCTTTTTTTTCTCTTTTAAAAGAGACTGAAGTGCACGGAAGAGATTCAAGATTTGATTTCCCTTCTTTAGTTTATACAACGAAAGCAAAGAGATCATACGAAAATTTGTTTTATATGTTTCTTCAAGATCACTGAAACATCTTTCCCACTAGAAGATGGTGAAACTCAAAGAAAGCAAATGTAAATTCTTTCAAGTCAATTCCGTAGATATGCTGTCAATAACATTTGGCATTGACTATACTAACGCCTAGTATTAGTGCGAGACAAAAAGAGTGCTGGTCTGAATTATGGAGTAAAAAATTAAAAAAAAAATTTCTTCCCACATTCAGTCAAAAAAAAAAAAGGCAATTCTCATTTCATAATTAAGCTCGTCCCTCAGAAATACCAAGAGCCAATATATTAGACACTGCTCATGGAATCACCATCAGCAAGTATTGACTTGGCATGCTTTCTTTCATCATAAAACACTGAAACTACCATAGAGAATCAATATGCGACAACGGGTTAAAGTCTCATTTATCTTAGTCATGAACTTGACCTTTATAATCGCAGCGATGGAAATCACCTGTTACCCTCCACCACTCCATCCCCTCACCCCAAGCTACTAACAGCAGTCAAGAGTTCAACACTGTTAATAATGGAAATACATGAACAATCTAGTGCTATATACCATCTAGCTTGTACAAATAATCTCAAAAATAAATAGTCTTTATCCCAAACCTGTAACTTTTTATGGATGCACTCATTTTCTACTCATTTTTAGACATGTTTCTTGGCTACATTTTGACTCATCAAGCATTGATGATCGTAGAGCTATCCAATAGAACATTCCTTCAATTTCATGGGCATTCAACACACACATAAGATCCTAGAAGCACTTATGAACACATTTTCATCAATCTGTCTAGCTTAATGAATGATTCTAAATAGCGAAAATGGTCACCTAAGGCATTTCTTGACCATCAATTAGTCTCTCACAATTTTATTAAAGTTGCATTCCATTTTTTTTTCATATTGCTAATTCTAAAATCCTCTAGATTCTTAATTGGAAATCTTATCCTAATTACTACTCCATTATACATATCTTTAATCACAACAATATATACAAGATACTTTTTTTTTAAAAAAAATCCACCACGTTATCTGCTTAGAAATAAGTACTTTTCAAATCAAAAACATACGCATCTCTTTTAGTCTCCCTCTAACTTTCCATCAATTGTCTTAGTAGATATATAGTTTCCACAGTTGATCCCCGGCACTGACATTTCTTTGTTTGTCTTTGCTCGACTATCACTGCTGAATTTGGAAAGTTTTCATTGTGTGGTTCATAAGATTAATTCCACAATAGTTTTAACAACTACATGTATCTCCTTTATTTTTATATAAAGGCACCAAAGTCAAGTGGTTGTCCTCCATTCATAAAGCATATTCTTAGCATCTATAATTTTGTTAAATTACTTAGTTAATCATAATAAGTTCAGATATCCTAGAAACTATCAAATTCAACTAGAATATTTCCGGGTTGTAAACTCTCCATCAATTGATTCGATGATATTGATATTAAAATTCATTGGCCAATATTGAGATTTTAAACCATGTTCAGTTCTCATTTTCTCTAAAACACCCTTAACTTCAATAACCCAATTTTTCGATAATACCCATAGTTCCTCCCACGGATTGAATCTTTGATCTTACCTTAGGTTCACCTTTACAAATCTCGTTAAAGAATTTATAAAAACAACCACCCTCTTTAATTTCATCATCCTTTGTTAAGATTCTTTGATCTTCATTCTTAATACAGTAGATTACTGAGGTCTCTACTCTAAGATACCCTCGTCTTGGCCAGGTCTCCCTCCTTTGTTTCTAGCTTATATAAATTCTCATAGCTTAGCATATAGCCTTATTAACTAATAACCGCTTTTTTAGTTCCCTTTTTTGCTAACTTATTGATGTAGAACGGGACGGGAAAAGAGGAAAGAAATTTAGGACTTTAGAAGAGTATAAAGATGAATTTTGAATTCAACATTAAGGAGATCTCTCTCCCACTCTACACATCACAATGCAAAGATTCACAACAAAGCAATAATTAATTTGCAATGCCAAAAGTTTTTTTTTTTTTTTAAACAACTGAACTGAAAAGCAACTACAACACTTGACCTTTTATAGGCCCTTATACATGTAGAGTTTCTCATCGTACCCGATAAGAGACTAAAGCAAAAAGAGAAAAATAAGCCTAGTTTAAAATAAAGAAAAAAAATAACCTAAACAAATAAAAGAGTACTTATTCCCATCAATTCTCCCTGGCTTCGAAAAATTCGCCACTGGCAAATGGCGGTAGCGTGGATGATGAAAACGAACCGGGAAAGACTACACAAACTCCTCAATGGTGGGTCTTCTAAGCAGTGGTGGATGCAATGGACGAACTGAAAATTGTTGTGCCCCCGTGGAAGTGCGATAACGAGTCAAGTCTTCGACACTGAATACTGAGTTGATCCCAAGATTATGGGGAATATCGAGCTCGTAGGTGCTAGAACCAAATATTTTCAAAATCTTGTACGGATCCCCTGCATCGAGTATGGAGTTTTTTCAAAGTTCTCAATGGGAACCTCTCTAGGTGCATTCTAATCAGTACCTCCTCACCTATTATGTTCCTGTAACTGCTTGTGAGAGTCCGCAACAGACTGATATTGATAATTGTTGATTGTTATTTACCTTGTATTATATCACGCAACTCATGCAAATGTGATGCAGGTGGTTTAATTGTGACAATGGGTGGGATATCCAGGGGAAGAGGGAGAAGATCGAGGGAATTCCTAGAACTAGGAGTAGACCCCATCAATAGGAGACTTGGGTGAAAAGTGAAATCTAGTCACTAAATAACATGGTGTCTTATTGTTCTTGTCATCGACTGTTCCCACTTCCCACCTTGTTATTCCCTACATCCGACTTGGGCTTCGCTGGTTTCAACACTATCTTCTTTTCTATGAATTTAAATTCATAAGTGTTAGACTTATCCAGACTGGTCACATTCAAGTCATACAATCAAGGGTTACCCAATAAAATGTGTGCAACGTTTATATCTAAGACATCACACCAAACACAATCCTCGCAGCTAGACATGTGGATAGAGACTGACAACGTTGGGTAATAGCTTGAGTAGTCTTATCAACTCAATTCACGTTGTAAGAGTGTGAATGTGGTTCAGCCTTGAGACCCATCTTCTCAAGAGTTATTTTAGCAATGATGTTCGCACAGCTAGCCCCATCTATCGACTTATAATTCTTCCTCTCATGTGTAATATAGGTGTGGAATACACTAGACTTACAACAGTCCTCATCTCTAACAGTTGTGTGTGAACACCTAACGATACCCAATTGGCTACTAGAAACCCTAACATCACTATCAGAATCAGTCGCGCTATAAGTGGGTTCATAGACTACTGTCTCGATCTCATCATCACCGGCTTCCCTAACTAGAAGGTTCCTGGAGGGACACTGTGTAGCAACGTGACCATAACCTTAACATTTAAAACAGTGACTACCCTGGGCATTCCTAAGAAGATTCACCTATCACAGACTTGCCCTTAGAGTCTCTAATGGTGTGAGTATTTGAGCTAGGTTGCTCCCCGGCTTTAGGAATGATCCTATGTTCTGAAGAAAATTTGAGAGATATTTCTATATCTTGAGCTAGCAGACTGGCTTGCTCAAGGGTCTCTATCTTGTAGGAGTAAATGAACATAACTCGCTGGATGTCTGACCTCGGCCTAAAATGGTACCGAGATATAGCTTGATAGGAGTCTTCTTACACCTCACAACGTATGATTAGGTCGCCAAATTCGATAGTGTTAACCCTGAACTGACATGCTACTCTGGCGAAGGCTATGCAACTTGTCTAAGAGGCAATGTTTATAGGAATCAAAAATGTATTTCTCCTCAAATTTCTTTTCATTTCCTCCCAAGACTCTATGGAATCCCTACGCCTCGTGTACTCTCACTACCAAGGTCCAGTAAATCCTCGCTGACCCTGTAAGTCTCATCCTAGCAAACTAAATTCTACTTTTCTCATTAAATCTATATCAATCAAAGTAGTAATCTATGTCTACCATCCGGTCACTAAAAATCTTCGGGTCAATAATACTGTCAAATGTGGGAGAGTCTATTATAATTCTATAGATTATGTCATTTTCGCCATCCCTACGTCTATTGGTGTTTTCCTCTCTTCTATCTCGAGTGTCATCTCTAGATCTCTATTTTTTTATTTCCTAACACTTCTACCCTAAGTTTTAAGTCCTGAAGCTTTTTAAGGATGAGATTTAATTTAGCCTCCATATCTAAATATTCCGAGAAATATGTTCTACCACTACAAAGGAGCATGCAATATCTACAATGCAAATTCAATACACGCAATCACACGAATGCAAAATAATTTCCTAAGTATCACTAAATGCGTGTACTATATGATCAAATGGAAAATTTCCTAATGACTTCTAAAATGACAATGCAGAAAATGATTCCTAAAAGTGAATATGCAAACAGGCAACAATATAAGCAAATAGCAATAACAACTACAACTAACAATCACCACAAATACACAAGAGATATGCAAAATATCGTGATTGTGATAGGTGAGTTTAGAATGTATCCAAAGACACTTGAAAAAGCACCAATACCGAGTAGTGATTCAAAATAAGTTGTGTAAAGACTGGATATATTACCAAAAAGCTGCGTAATTCCCCCAGTATATCCGGGACTCAAGTAAAGATCCAACGCTTCAGAAGAAACTCGAATCTGACTCCGAACGGGTTTGAAACGGGCTCTGAACTGTGAATGTGCTCTGCAGTGAATAGTGGGGCTCAGAAAGAGCTACGGTGGCTCATGCGGCTCGGGTCGAGCCACTGACGTCAGTTTATGAGCCGCTGACGTCAGAAACGGCTTGGCAAGACGGGTTTGGCGGTGAAACGGGTCAGTTCCTTCGCGAGTTTGATAACTTAAACCCAATAAAAAATTGGATTCAGGTTTGAAAGTCAAACCCAAAACACGCTTCTCCTTCCCTTCCCTAATCCATCTAGGGTTTCAAAACTCGGAAGGTGGAGGCGACCCCCTGACAACTGGAATGGCGGATCTGGGTGGTGATGTCAGCGATAGCGACAACTGCAATTGGCGATAACGAGAGGATTACAACGGCTGTGGAAAATGAGATATCAGTCGATAAGACCTGTAAATGACGGCGTTTGTCGGCATTGAGGCCTGTGGTGGCAACTGTGGTGACGGTGGGAGGAAGAAGGAGATGGAGGTGTTAGTGGAGTGAAGGCTCGTCAACGTAGCAAGGTGGGAGGAAGTCTTGATGTCATGAGAGATCTCCAGAGCGGGAGAGTGGGTTGTTGCGATGACGGTGGAACGACGGGTGACAAGGTAGGCGAGGCGGCGCTGCGGTGGCGAAGACGGTGGTGGAGTTGCAGAGGCGCGACGGCGAGGGCAGACAAGGTGGGGAGAGAGGGTTTCAGGTGAAGAGGAAGAGAGATTGTAAATTTTGATTTTTTTCCTTTTTCTTTTCTTTCTTTCCTTTTCTTTCCTTCCATTTTTCTTTTTTTCTTTTTCTTTTTCAAATCCAATTTAGGGTTTCAGATATTTTTTTGCAACTACAGAAGAGAAAAAGGAGGGGATCTAGGGTTTTGCAGAGGAATTTTTTTTTGTGGAGAAAGAAAAGAGGAATAGGAAAAGAAAGGAATCAGGATTTTAGCTCTCATACCAAATTGATTAGAACGGGACGGTAAAAGAAGAAAAGAGGAAACAAATTTAGGATTTTAAAAGAGGATAAAGATGAATTTAGGATTCAATATCAAGGAGATCTCTCTCCCACTCTGCATATCACCGTGCAAAGATTCTAACAAAGTAACAATTAATTTGCAATGCCAAAAGATTTTTCTAAAACAACTGAACTGAAAAGCAACACCAACACTTGGCTTTTTATAGGCCTCATACAAGTAGAGTTTCTCGTCATACCCAACATGGGACTAAAGCAAAAAAAGAAAAAATAAACCTAGCCTAAAATAAAGGAAAAAGTAACCTAAACGAATAAAAGAGTCTACTGATTCCCATCACTTATTTCTTCGACACTATGGTAAATCTTTATAAGATATCCTCTTTGCTTTAATTTTTTTCCTCCATTCTTCATTCCACCACTAAATCTCTTTAGAAAGTGATTTATTCACTTAGATTTTTCAAAAATTTCTCTACCTGCCTTCATAATACAGCTAGAAATATTGTTCATATAATGTTAGTTTCGTTATAACCAGTAGACTTTGAGCTGCATTAAGATCAGTAATAGGAGTTGTATTATGATCTGTACAAGGGTATTAATGTAAATTACTAAGTTTTCTTTACATATAAATGAGATTATGAGAGGGAATACACAAATCTCTGTCAGCTTCTCTTCTCTTCCCTTTCTTCAAAACTCTAATACTAATATTTCATGATATCGACCTAAAGCTGATCAGAGCTTATTTGTGGATGCATGGTGCTACAAGAGATTGATGAAAAATTATTGGTGACTGGGGGTGAAGATTTGATTGAGTTGAAAAACTTAAAAGGCAAGAGGTGCTAATGATGAAGACAACGTACTAGAGCTGAAAGGGAAGTTGACTGACGACTAAAGCACTATAATTAAGATTTAAGGTGAAACTTGGAGTATATCCAGTTTAAAATTGTGTTCGATCGAATGCGAACCAAGATGGAGATTGTTAACATTAAGTGACTCGAATGCACTGAAGTAGTTAAAGAGAAATATGGCAAGAGGCAAAGGTAAATGTAGTCCCATATGGAATAAAAGCAAAGATGATTAGGGTTTAAATATGCATACATCTATGAGTCCAACAAGGTTTTCCCCTTCTAAGTCATATGGGTTGTAAACATATCTGACACTTCATGAACTTCGGATAACATTATCATAACAAATTGGTATGAGCAGTTGTATTAGGAGTAGTATAAGCTTATAGTGATATCTATGTAAATTACTAAGTTTTTCTTTTATACATATAAGAGGGGAGAAACAAATCTTTATCCTCTTCTCTTATATTTCTTCAAAACCTGAATACTAATCTTTCTAGTTTCATCAAATGTAGAAAATAGTTAGCTTCGAAGCCAAAAATAGCAGGATTCGTAGTAATGTGTTGCCCGGTGTCATGGAGCGGGAGATAATAGTACAAATATAGCTTTGTGTACCGCTATTTGCAAATAGCTACACTACCCCACATGTATGCGTAGCGAACACCTTTTTTTACGTTTTAATTAACTTCACTGAGGTATTGGGACCCTCCCAATTCCCCATCTTTTCTCAACTCACCTGGATTGAAATCTAGCTGAGAGAAGGAGCTTCGCTAGTTGCAATCCTCTCTTAGGCCAAAATCAAGGCGAGAGGGCTCTGAAACCTCTGTTGTTGGTAACTGAGGCCCCACTCGATGACGACCCTGCTTCGACAAGTTTATAGATACAACGACAACCCCAATTGACCTAATCAATCTTGATTTGATGACACCCGGTTGATGACTGAATTGAGGACCTTGCAGCTTCAACGAGCCCTAATCAAGCTCGATTTGGTAACAAGTCCAATCAAGGTCTGCTTTGGTGGCGACCATCTCAAGTCAACCCTATTTTGATGACGGCGAGGTTTTTCGACAAGATCAACGATGAATTCTTCTTTTGCTTTGTTTTACTTTTTCTTTTTCTCTTTGTTTCTGTTGAATTGAGGTTACTTGCAGACTTACGATTTATATATATGCTTTGTGACATGTGAATTTTACTGTTTATTAGTGATTGTAGTGTTTTCTACTGTTTATTAGTGGTTGTGTTGGTGATTTTTAGGGTTTATTAGGTGATTGGTGTTATTTGTGTTTTTGTTTTAGAATTTAGATTGTTGTTCAATTTAGAACAATAGCTTAAAAGTAAAACAAAATTAAATATGATTGATTGGGGCTTTTTAATTTACTCGCGTATGATGCAGAATAATGTCTAAATCTCTAAGATCCGACAAGGGAATCAGTTTTGAAAGAGCGATGAACCATCTCAATATCTTGTAAGTTCTGCGACCATCACATAACGAGAAGAGTGCTAGATTGAAGCATAATTTTCCCGAAACCAAAAAGAATGCCAAAAAATGTGAGTTGGTTCCTTAGGACGTTAAAAAAGTATGTATGGAAGCTTTAAAGAGCATGGAGGTCGAAAAGACCAAGAAAGCAACGTTACCAATGAAATTAAAAAAATGGGAGACCCACAAGATGAGATAAGTAAAGAATTGCAAAGTGGACATGCAAGCAACACTCAAACTCGATCATTTGGGCAACTTAATCAATTTGTTAGTGTTGAGCTTGCCAAACAACAAATGGGATTAGGTACAAGAAGGCGGTCAGAGAGGTGGTGGTAAGAGATATTGGAAGATGTATCTAGACATGTGAGGTATCATTTACCAAGTCGGCCGATATATTGGCCAATATCTCATTTTTTACCTGCTGCCGATACAATATGGGAAAATTGTTCGCCCATATTATTTTGCGGCAAAAAATGGCCGATATTTGAAATATCGGCCGATAAATCGCCCAAGATGAAATAACTTATTTATTGCACGACTGTCGACCGTGTGCAAATGTACATTGTTTTTTTACCATCTTTACATGCATATTACATCATTTCATATTACATAATTTTTATTTAGTAGATGATATCTATAATACTAAATCAACTTTTAGTTATCAAAATTTCATTATATATAGTGTCTGATATGAACCCTGATATGCGCACGTATCCCCGATATCTCCTCTGATATCCGATATCTGATATGAAAAAATCCCATCTGACACGATCCCGATATCTGATATTTAGAACCTTCTTAATGGTCCTATTGGCAAGAGATGATGGTAGCGGTCAACAATAAAGGGAGAGGGTTGAAACAATCATTATAAGATAAAGACACAGATCCTTGATACCGAGTTGGAAGGCATAAATGCCAATAAGGCTACACATATGGAGGTTTGGGAGAAATATGGATGTGCATTTATGCCATATGGGTGATCGGATAAAAAAAGTAGAAGCTAGAGTAATTTTCTTGTGAATTCACCAGAAGAGACTTTCTTTCACACGTTGATGCATCGTATTTGATAAATAATGGAGATTACTTGTGGCACTTACTTGATAACATGGTTGTGAAGATAAAAAAGAAAGAATGTGCTTCAAGTGGTTCTAAACAATCATTATCTCTAATGTGAATGTCAGTAAGAATTCAGAAGTTACCTGACTCCTTGTGCGGCACATTTCATTGGCTTAATGTTTGAAGAAATCTGGCCTTGCACTATCCATCTACAACCTAACATCTGTGAACAAGTTATCTTCCAGGCCTTCTTCTTTCATACATATTAAGGCCAATTGATGTGAAACATGTACGTGTGTGGAAGCAATAAGTAAAATAACTCAATTATACGTTTCACCAACAAGAACGATCGTTGGTAGAAAAGTTTAAAACAGTTAATATTAGCTATGCTTCTTTGGCATGCATGTATTAGATCAATTCAAATATCAAAGTACTAATTAAATATTGTTATGATATAGGTAATCGATTCTACTATTAATCAAGAAGTGAAGCAACTTAAAAGGAGAAGCAGATCACATACTCGCAATTTAAAATAGACAATAGATTAAAATTGATAATAAGTTAAAAATGTATATCCGACTTGTAAATAAATAGTTTATGAATCAGAATTATACCTCTTGAATTACATGTGAGATAAATCTGGTTTCTTGCAATGAGATTCTTCAGTATTGTAGCTCTTTCTGTTACGAATCTAACACTTCAAACAGTGCGTCATTTGGACTTTGAATAGGTGAGATATGACTCAAATAAAAAAGCTTGCTAATATAGACTTTTGCTCACGCGAATTTGTTTTCTTTTTTTATTTTGGTGGCGTGGAGAAGAACTGAATTGCTTCAACTTCAGCGATGAGGAAGAGGGTAACAATGAGTGTCAAGATCCGCAGTAGACGTGGTGAGAGAAAGAGATTCGTCAATACTTTTAGAGAGGAAAGAAATTTGTTGTAGAGAGATGGATAAAGGGGAAATAGAATTATGATAAACCAATTAGGCATCCCACCACTAATCGGGATTTAATAGGACATCTAACCACTATTAGAAAGAGGATTCAAGATTCATAGTCAACTCACAAAGAGAATAGCAAATTTTCATTAATTTCATTGTTCATTGAAAAAGTAAATACATAGGGCCTTTATATAGGCTACAAAATTGTATCTCTTTCTCTTATTTGGATTACATAATCATAATCCTAAAAAAAATCAAAAGTCTAAAAAAGATTAAATACATAAAAAGAAAAGTAGTAATCCTACTACAAATCATATTATTAAAAATAAAAAAACAAGAAATAAAAACTAGAAATCCTAATGCTAGTAGAACTATTGAATCTATATTGAGTTGGCGCGTCTTCTCTAGCGATGAAAGATTTGTCATCTCTTCGTTCTGTTGTCCGCATCATTCTCCCCGTGTTGGAGAGAGCTCGACTCCGTCGAGTCAGTAATGAAAGTGACTTTATCTTACTTCAACCTGTTAGAATCAGTCGGTGCTCTTCCTTTCTATCGAACCAAATACTTGCAAATCATGATAATTTCATCATCCAAAACTTCATCAATCTGATCCACTGTAGTAGTTAAAATATTTGAAATTAGTAAAATGAAATAAAAAATAAGTTCATGGAATGGCTCATCAATAAAGAAGTTGCTAAGGTTGAAATCAAAACCTTTGTAATCCACTAAATCTTCAATATTGAAAATAGAATTGATATCAAAATCTATAACATAAACATGATAATTTAATTTTCTTAAGATTTGAAGCGAATTAGTACTACAAGATAACATCACCAACATTAAAGTTTTAAGCAAATTTCTAATGTCAATTCGAATCTTGTAGTTGGTGTTAGTTTGAGCAATCTTATCCTTGACTTTCTTGTGTAAATTGTGATATGATTTCATGTGCGCATGTGATGCAAAAGATGATAATACAGACTCATAGAGGACTTCAGTTTGACAATCGGTTAGGAGCTGAAAAGCAGTAGAGAACTTAGACTTGGTTCTTAACATATATCACATAGTTCTCTACTTTGATAATCGGTTAGGAGCTGAAAAGCAGTGGAGAACTTAGACTTGGTTCTTAACATTTATCACATAGTTCTCCAAAAGTAGAGATGAAAATCGATTAGGACTAGACACGATTATGAAACTTTTATGATTGTGAACTTGAATCATGGTTACTCAATTGGGCGAGAGTGGGGTAACTTTAATCCATCATTTTTGAATACCTCAAAGAATTCTACATTGATGCAACTTTCATTGTCCACAATGACTCTACAGTTCTTATATACTTTTTGTTACAAGGCAGTGCTAATAATGGACAAGTGACTCGAAAGTGTTTGACTAATATCATTATGTGTAACATCTTTAGGAAAGACGTCAATAAATTCTGTAATCACTGGGGTGACTTCAGGAAAAATTAAGATACTAGACTCTACAATGTTATCTCCTAGTTCTTCATAGACTTCGTCGTCGGCGAAGTCATCTACGTCTTCATCAGAATCTATGACTGGGTGATATGTAAACTCTTTGAAATCAGATTCAATCTCGGGTTGGTTGTCACATATAGGTGATGATTTGTATCGAAACTCCTTTAGGACATATCTAAACTCTTTTACCACGGGAGTGAATATTGGAGGAATAGTACTATCAGGCTTGTCCATAATTTTTCTAACTGTGGGGATTACATAAGTGGTATCGCTTTTCGGGTTCTGATTGTGGGTCTCCAATTTGATCACTACCCTATTGACATTCTCTTTCAATCATTTTGTGTCTAAACGGAAGGTATTAACTTCTTGAGTTAGGAAATCAAGTTTAGTCATAATGTCAGCTAGGGTGGGTTGGAAGGCCATGAATCAGTATTGGGTTCACTAACTTTTTCATGCAAGTATAGAGTACCACTACGTGTTGGCATACAATATATGAGTCCTAATATGAATGCAAATTTATACTATTTTTTTATTTTGTCTTAGATTTTGAAATTTTTATTTAGTTTTCGAAATTTTATTTTCTAATATTATCGGGTCAGTCAAATCCTAATTTTATCAGTCCAATTGGTCAGATCGGTGCCACTCAAGTGGGAGATTTTTCGTGCTTGGCGTTCTTTAATTACAGAATCACATTGAGTACCCTTCCTTGGTTAGACACCAATCATATGAATTTTAAGAAAAGACTTACCTTTCAAAGTTTCCTAATTTACACTATTTTTTTGAGCATTGAATAATATTTAACTAGAAGAAAGAAAGCAAATAAACGTGACTTATATGCAAATCATATCTAATTGTGCTCTGATATCAAACTGACGTGAAACTTGTATGTGTGTGAAAGCAATAGATAAAATAACTCAATTAAACGTTTCACCAACAAGAACGATCATTGGTAGAAAAGTTTAAAACAGTTAATATTAGTTATGTTTCTTTAACATTCATGTATTAGACCAATTCAAATATTAAAATACTAAATAAATATTGTTATGATGTGGGTAATAGATTCTACTATCAATAAAGAAGTCAAATAACTATAAAGGAGAAGCAGATCACATACTCGCAATTTAAAGTGGACAATAAATCAAAATTGATAATAAGTTAGAAATATATATCTGATTTGTAAATAAACAGTTTATGGATTGGAATTGTACCTCTTGAATTACCTGTGAAATAAATCTGGTTTCCTCGATTTTTTTACTTTGAGACTCTTCAATATTGTAACTCTTTCTGTCATGAATTCAACCCTTTAAACCGAGCGTGATTTGGACTTCAGATGAGTGAGATAGGCCCGAATAAAAAACTAGTTGCTGCAGAATTTTGCTCGCGCGAATATGTTTTCTTCTTGATTTTGGTGGCGTGGACAAGACCTGGATGGTCTCGACTTCAGCGGTGAGGAAGAGGAAAATAATGGGCATTAAGATCCGTAGTAGACGTGGCGAGAAAAAAAGATTCGGCAACACTTTTAGAGAGAAACAAAATTTATTTAGGAGAGATTGATAAAGGGGAAATAGAATTATGATAAACCAATTAGGGCATCCCACCACTAATCGGAATTTAATAGAGCATCCCACCACTATTAGAAAGAGGATTTAAGATTCATATCCAACTCACAAAGAGAATAACAAATTTTTCATTGAAAAACTGAATATATGGGCCTTTATATAGGCTACAAAATTGTATCTCTTACTCCTATTTGGATTACATAATCCTACTCCTAAAAGAAATCAAAGTCTAAAAGAGAAAAAATACATAAAAAGAAAAGTAGTAATTCTATTACGAATCATATTTCTAAAAATAAAAAACAAGAAATAGAAACTAGAAATCTTAATGCTAGTAGAACTACTGAATCTATATTGAGTTGGCGTGTCTTCTCCAACAATAAAAAATTTGCCATCTCTTTGTTTTGTAGTTCGCATCAGTTTAAGGCACAGCCAACTCTTCAACTTAAAGAATGCAACAAGAAGAAACAAAATCCAGTGAATTCTTTTTACTGCCTTATTAAAAAATAGTCTTTTGGACCAAACTACATTTGTATTTATGATGTATAAATCATATTTTGTGGTGAAATGTGTTAAGTAGTCTTTTAGACCAACCACTCCCCATAAGGGAAGTTGACTTTATATAGTTTATGCAATACTCAGATCAAGTACTTTCAGTGATTCTAAATAACCTTGTTATTCTTTCTTCTAAATTTTAGATTTTCTAAAATAGAGAGAAAATTTTGTGAAGTTATTGTATTTTTCTCCAAAGTTTACACTTGCTTTCATGGATAAAAACTACAATGGGAGAGGCACAAAAATGTTTACGGATGTAAAGGGATGTCCGTGGCATCTATTGTGCAAATGATGTATTCAACAAGGTTTAAGCAAATGCAAACATCTCATTGGCATATGCCGAATAAGCATGAGAACTTCACCATCCAAGCATATGTCAGAAACCAAAGACAACCTCTAAGCAAGATTAGCTATAGATGATTATTGAGTTCTTTCTAATAGAGTATGAAGACAGGCAGTGTGTCTCTTCTAAAGACGTGTGATGCTACATAAACCCAAAAGTGCATGTATAGAGAAATTCGTATATGACATAGTTATCTAGATATGAATCTCTAAACACCTGGGAAATAAACTTCAAGCTGACCATGTAGCTAATATTAGGGCAGAAAATGATTTGGTGGACATGGACCTGAGATGCACATTCTGGCATGTTTGCAGCATTTAGAACCATGGTTTGTTGAAATATGCCATGTACAGATGTCTAAACCGCGTTTAACCATATCTAAATTTTATGAAATTGTTGCATTCAACACTGTGTTGTCACCATGCAACAATCATGTCCATTTCAACCAGATTACACTACTGTATGAACATGATTTGTTTTATCTCCAATTTTAGGTTTGAAGGACTAACTTTATTCTGAAAATAAAGCTGTTAAGCAATTGAGTCGCACATTACTAAAGCCAAACCTTCCAGTGTACATTTAGCTAAAAGCTTAAGCGGATATTACAAAGGAAAAAACATGCCCACAGGTTATACTAGGAAGAGGTAAATTAAATATATAAGTACATGCATATACATGACTACATCTATAAATATGGAGTTACATGAATTTGGATCGTCTCATCTCCGCAATAAATAGTGGATAGTCATGTTCCCATCTCGACTGTCCGTATGACTGTGATTTGAAACTGCACAAACGCTACAGTTATGGGTGGTCCTGTTTGCTACTTATATTTGCCATGCAGATGATCATGCCCATCCATGTATGAAGTCGAGATGAAAATATTACAATTACATATTGAGAAAAATGAGAGGATATGTATCCAACATGCATACATTTGCACGCATTTATGTATGTATGGGCACACAAAAGCAAATCTCAAGAAAATATATTTTATTTTATTCTACATTCACATTTTAAACTTATTAGAAGTTACTAAATTTTCTATTGTTTTCGGAAAGATAGAAGGAAGCATACTTAATCTAAAAGTGATATAAACAAAGAAATTACTAAAAATGATGCTTGTTTAAATCATTATATGATTACATATTTACATGTGAAGTTTATCTACAAGATAGAAGAGAATAAACAAGTTATTACTTACGATAATGCTCATCTTTATGCTTACTTCAAATAGAGTGATAAATATTAATGAAGTTAAGAGAAAAATTAAAAGAAAGAAGAAATAAGATAAGATAAAATCATAATCATAAAATTTTCTCACGATAAAAACTCAGAGTTTTCTATATATAAATAAAGAAGTTAAAGTTTTTGATAAAATTTGGCTATATTAATAATATATTTATCTAACAGAGAGGTATAATATGAACTGTACAAACCAAAGACTAAAGAAAGAGAAGCGAAAAAAAGAAAGAAAGAAGATAGGTAATTCAAACTCAGAAAAAAAACAAAGAAGAAAATTTACTCATGCAAAAAAATACAAAGCAATTTATCCCTTAGAGAATTTTAAGTTTATTAAGATTTATTTTTATTTATAAAGTTTTTAAAACTAACTCATTTGTCCAACTTACCAAAATTGACAGAGAAACTTTACTGAAAGAGGTGATGTCGACTAAACTGAGGTTCGCAATTATGTCTAAGTTATGTCGTATTTATTAAATGGCTAAAATTGAGGCTCGGTCAGGATTCAGTATTCAGTGGTTAACAGCCAAGCAAAAAAAATATGAATACATGTCTTCCGCTTAAGGAGAAGAACAATGAGTACTAATAAGGTTGAAGAAGTTTCTCATAAGAAATTCAGAAACAGAGTTCTCTTAGGTAAAGAGAGTTGTGGTTTCTTCTCAAGATATAACCATAAGATATTTAAAAATTAAATGTGAATAAATTTGGTTAGATTTCTTAAATTAAAAAAAATAGATTCAGATAGATATTAGTGTAAGGTTAAATTTGAAGATTTCTATAGGGATCCCAAAATGTATTACAGAATTGAAAATTCCTGAAAAGAATATTAAGGATTGAAAATCTGATTAGTACTCTCTCTCTCTCTCTCTCTCTCTCTCTCTCTCTCTCTCTCACGCGAGCGCGCGCACAGACACACACAAAAAACCTATGACGCACGCACAGACACACGCGCGCGCGCGCACGGTTAAATTTGAAGATTTAGGATCCCAAGTATATTACAGATTGAAAATTCCCCAAAAGGATATAAAGGATTGAAAATCTTATTAATCCCCCCCCCCCCCCCCCCCCCCCTCACACACACACATGTAAGCATATTGTCATCATAGTTTTCAAATGAGATGGTAAAGAGGAAAGGGGGGATAGTATGCATGTGACAGAAGATATATGAGCTCACCAGTAATTCTTCGTCTAGGATCAAATGTCAGCATCTTTTCAACAAGATCAATAGCTGCTGGGTGAACATGGGGAAACTTTTCAGGAAATGATTGCTGTGGATGACGAGGAAGTTGGCGGATATATCTTCTTGCATTTTCGTTCACAAGTCCCAAATCAGCCTCATCTGGGGTACCAATAAGCTGCATGATTTGGTAATAATTACAAAAACTGAGAATGAATAACATGTATTGCTATTTTCAAAACATAAATACAGAATGAACGTAATTGTAACAAAACACTGCAAGCAAGCATTCTCCATTTACAATTTACATTGATCTCTATACATAGAGGGAGAGCTGAAGACATGTGCATATAGTGACTTTGCAATTTTAAATTGATCTATATGCATAGAGGCAGAGCTGAAGATGTGTGCATGTACTTGGTCATACATTCTAATCAATTCAGCACAGTTCAGAAGTATGCATGAAATTCAGATATTCTAAGCATATCTCTTTTCCCCGAGATAGTCCATGCTAACAGCTAAAGAAAAGTAGTAACTATTTTTTTATACCAAAATATTTAATCTAACATGTTATTTTTCATCAGAAGACTTCCTTCTCAAAACCACTAAATTGTCTCCCTGTGACTAAAAACACAAGAGAGGAGTTTAATGCAATCTGATAATAACTTCACTATGATAAGGTTGTAAGCCAGAAAGGTAAACAAATTTCAGCCGGAGTTCATCCAACTATTCTGAGTGTTATCCAAGACCTTGGCATACAGCTGCAGTACAAGTTACTAAGGAATAGTGATCATTCATGTTGGTGCAAAACTCACCCCAAAAAAAAAAAAAGAAGTGAAGCCCATGGCGCTGAAAGCAAACTATCAACTTGTCCATAAATGAAAAAGTCATGCCCAGGGCAATAAAATAAATTTCAGGTTCTCCCAGCCATGGATATCAGACATGTCCATGCAATAAGATCCTTATGGTAGCAATCTATAGTAGAGATGAGGGGTGTGCAAAATAGGCAAGTGATATGAGCCAGGGACCAGATTCATCACAACCAGAACTAAGTCATCTATCAGTTGTAGGAAAATAGGCATCCATTTTCTTTTGGTGGAAAAACATAATAGTGTAATCTAACCATCAATTTGGCAAAATAGAAAAATGACCACAAAGCATAATGGATAAAACAGTCACCTCATAACAGATGAAAAGGGATGAATTAGAAACATAAAGGTTGTCCTTAATGTGGAAGATAAAAAATTGTGGACATATACATCATATGAAAGAGAGAGTCTCACCTCCATGAGCAAACGTAGCTGGTGGACATGGTCCCTCCCGGGAAATAAAGGCTTTCGGTCCATCAGTTCCATAAAAATGCATCCCACAGACCACACATCAATTGCTGCAGTATATTCTGAAGAATTTAACAATAGTTCTGGTGCTCGGTACCATCTAGTAACAACATATTCTGTCATGAAATCTGTTTCAGCAGTAGTACGAGCAAGCCCAAAGTCACAGATCTTCAGATCACAGTTTGCATTTAAGAGAAGGTTGCTTGGCTTCAAATCTCTGTGAAGCACATTTGCTGAATGTATATATTTCAAGCCACGGAGGATCTGATACAGAAAATACTGCAAAAACAAAACATAGAAAGGAGACCAAAACATCGAAGCGAGACGAGACAGTGGCGATAATATCAGGGGATATCTCCCAGATATTGCTACAGAAACACGGCTTTTGCCAAGTTTTCGCGGCAATACCATGGAGCGAGTCCTCGATTTTCGACGTGTGGTGTTGTCTCGTCATTCAGAGTTTGTATTTGCCTATAAATATCCCTTGAAGAGACCAGAATTCGAGAGACAACAGTAGGCTAGGATTTCTCTCCTCATTATTGTAGTGTATGTTTTTCTCTTCTTTTCTTTTTTATTTTCTTGTATTTTTCTTTTCTTTATAAATCTAAGATTAGACCAGAGATTAATTCATGAGAGAATGAGAGAGAGTTCTTTGTACTAGAGTGTGACAATCTACGTAAAGATTCCTTCTTTCTCTTCATTGTATCTTCTTGATATATTCTTAGATGCTTAGCTAATTTTTCTCTCACGGCAATCTAACTACTAACCACTAAGCATCTAACCACTGACTTGATAATCCACATGAATCTAATAGCCTCTACAACGCCTTACTCTTGCAAGAGCCATTGATGGCTCATGATGGTGGGTTCTAATTCCTAACTTGCTAAAAAGCTAACTTGCACAACTTACTTTATTTCATGCTTGCCTCTAGCCGATTTTGATGGATTAATTGTATGGTGCACCTTGTTAATATGGTTTGGATGTAGAGAATAATCTTATGGGTCATCCTTTGTAACGTCTCTTGAAGCCAAGAATTAGTGATGGCCAAGGATCCATGTGAGGCAACTATCACTAAGAGGTTAGCATGATTAGTGGAGTACTTAATAGTTAGTAGCCATGAGTTTTCTTCTCTTTTTACTTCATTTTAAAAATCGATTCTAAAACAACTTCTTTATCGTTTTCTTATCGATGTTTTCATCGCCTTCTCCTCCAACCACTTCTAGTTTTTTTTTCCTTTTTTTTTTCTCTTTCTTAAACAAAGAAAAACTTGTTAACAATCACTGGACACGAACTGTTAATGCTTCTATCACCTCTCGTCCATGTGGATTCGACCTATTAGCTTATTTACTATAACGGAAGTATCGAGGAAGTGAAAGCACACATACTTTCACTGATTTACAAAATACACATTTTCATGCGCGCTTCACATCGATCAAAAATGGCGCCATTGCCGGGGATGAGAACGATTTGAACTCATATTTTTGTTAACATTTTTTTCTTTGTTCTGTGTACAAGTTAAAATTTCGGAATCTAAGAACTACAGAAGTTTACACTCCTTGTAGTCCCCTGCTCACAAAATTTGGGAGCCTAATTTCAAAATTTTACCATGGCAAGGCAAAAAAATGCCACAGAAATGCAAGATTTTAAGGGCTTCTGAACTTCATCTTTTGCAGGGTGCTCCATACCACAATAATTGATATATTCTGCTGTTAGATTTCTGATTTGATTGCATGTTTACTGCAATAATTAAACAACAAAATCGGTAGTTGGACGCTTTGAAAACGGTTTAGACATTTGCATCGTAGGCACGTGTCAAGTTCATTGCACTATGCTGTATTTTATTCTATTGTTGTGATCTGGAGTGAGGTGTATATATGACAATGCATATAACATAGGACAAATACGTGAGTGATTTATTCGATTTGTGTGTTATTCTTGTCTATATTGCACACTTGCACGAATCGGACTTAAGGGCATAACCCGATACAAAATAAGGTGGGAAAGTCATTACCCTCTCGTAGGCCAAAAACATATCCCCAGTCACATAACCCAAGCCTAAATAAAACTTGATAGATGTTGGCCCCTAAGGACATCTCGAACTTATTAAATGACCTCGGAAGGAAGTTGTTAGTACTAGACTCTTATCAAATCGGTGTCTAAGGACTGGAGATTAAGAAGTTAAGACTCGAAAATTCAGTGGTTTGGTGTAGTTAAGGCTCGTTGCTTATACGCGGATACCTCCCACTAAATTTTGATCCTACCTGATCGATTAGCTCATGGTCAGATACTGCAATAGCTTTCTCCTGGACACTCGACCAGTTAAGAGTCGTCTAGGTCTAGGTCAACTCTAGCATAGGCTTATTTTCTTTCTTTTTGTTTGTTTGTTTGTTTGTTTGTTTTTTTCTTTTGTTTATGTTTGTTTGTGAAATGGATTTCAACAAAAATAATATTTTCAACTTTAATATGAATCCATATTTTGACCTTATTTGACTCGGATAACTCTAACCGGCTTTGTACAAGAAGAAAAATCAAATAGGTCGGATTGGATGTATTCGACTCAATATAATCCATACTTTCAATCTTATGACCAAAAATTTCAAAATAATTTCAACTCTTTACAGAGTCAATGGGGATTCATTCTCTTGAGTCTAATTTTCAACCACATTGTCCACAATATTCTTTACCAAATTTTGCTTCATATACTTCTTTTCAAAACCACCGATTAAAAAAATCCGATTTCGGAAAGAGTATAGAAGTCATAAAAGTCATGTTTGAGTCCCAACAACAAATTCAAAACTTGCTTGACTCACAATCTTCACAAACTTTCCCACATCAAGCTTCATATGCTCCTTTTCTAGAACACCCAATTAAAGAAAAGTTGTTTTAGAAAAGAGTATGAAAGTCTTGCGTGAGTCTGACCGATAATTTCAAAACATGTTGGACTCACTATTTCAACTGATTTTTCAAGATTCATACTCAATCCCACATCTTCAAAATGAACAACCTTCAGTATTGAAAATAAATATGAAGCTCTTGCATGAGACGAGCGACAATCTCAAACCATGATGGACCCACATTTTTTCAAAACCAAGCTTCATATACTCCTTTTTTAAAACAACGATTGTTGAAAAATCTATGTTGAAAATGAGTATGGAACTCCTGCATGAGTCCGAGCGACAATAGACTCACAATTTCAACATAATTTTCAAAACCAACTTCCATACTCACCTTTTCAAGAAGAACCGATTACACAGAGTATGGAAGACATGATTCAAACCCAAAATATTGTAACCTAGTCTACCAGTAGGTTCGAAGCAAAAATGAGTGCACTGGTCAATGCTTATAGGGAGAAAACTCTCTCATATCAACTTTAACCGATCATGATATCTCTAACCCTATTGATTGGACCCAAGAATCATGGTGTTTTGTAAACCAAAATTCAATTTCAGCACACCCATTTGAACTTGACCACAATCAAAATTTTGAGAATCACATTGTTGTTTTTGCAAATTATCCCTTTCTTAAATTGAACTTGGGCATGAATGTAATCCTGAATCTCAACTTGGTAATTCAATTTCAAAATTTGACTCAATATTGACTCCGGTATCTTTACCCGATTTTAATCACTTTTCCGAGTCAGTATTGAATCATGTGCCCATATATAGTGAAATTGAATCACCTATCTTTTAAGATCAACATATTGAATTTGACCAATAACATACTTTTGAGAGTCACGTTGACAAATTGACAAGTTTTCATTTTCATGAAATTGAACTCAAAGAGGAATGTGACCCTGATCCTCAATTTTGTGCTCCAGTTCAAATTTCTGAATCAATATTGACTCCTGTTTTGTTACCCAATTTGAGCAACATTTAGAGTCAATTTTGATTCTCATACTTGTAATTCTTAAACTTGAATCATCAATTTTGCAAGATCACATTCCATTGTGGGAAAATGAATGTGAACTAGACCTTCAACTTTTTAATTTGAACCCACTTCCTAAACCAATTTCGACTCCAGGATCTTTACTTGATTTCAGTCACTTTTCTGAGACGGTATTAATTTCTATACTTTCTGAGTCCAAATCAATCAATCCATCATATCACACTCCATTCTGAGATAAAGGTGTAGAAAGAATGCTTCGGAAATTTTTTTTAAAAATTGAAATTTGATGGGGGTAAATTTTCTAATAAAATTATACACATATATAATCAACTATTAGGTTATATTAGAGAGGCCACTGGTGGGTTCCTGTAAACTCCACAATCTTTAAATTGGACTTCATTTTGTGCACCAGCTAGACTTCCATCAGAACCACCAGCCTGAGGTGAACTCTCCTTCCCTCTTTATTTTCATGCAAACATACATTAACGACACATTGAGGATGATGCATGAAATATGTGTGGGGGAGGGCCTACTAACGTAGAGTTTTTAGATATTTTTTTCACTTCTTTTAAGATATTCTTAGAATTTTTTTTCTTTTGTATAAGATTATTTCTTTCTTAACAAACATTTTGAGAAAAGAGAAAAAGTTTTGATTCATTTTTAAGAAAATTAGGTTGATTTTAGGAATTAGGGAAGCCTTGATTATGATTTCTTAATTTGAATCAAAATAAGAGGTATTGTTGAATTTTTAGGTGATGGAAGAAAATATTAGAAAGATAATTTAATCTTGAATATTTTTGCCTTAAAGACATATGCACTTAACATTAAGGGATTAAAACAAAGATTTAAATACTTTTATAAAGAAAAAAGAAAAAATATATATAAATATACAATATCGGCCACTAATTAGCTGGTTAATTATGCCTTAGGAAGTATGATTAGTCACGCCTAACGGTAGTCAAAATAAATAAACCTCTTAGTTTTTTGGCCTTGTTTACGCGAGTTCTTAAACCCGAGGGATGTTTTCTCATTTGGTGTCCTAAGACCGACTGGTCTGGGAGTCATCAGTTAAAGGCTCGCAACATGGGTAGTCTAGAAACTCTAGTAAAACTAAAGGAAAAAAATTATAAAAAATGAATAGAATAATGGTTTCATAGTCCAAATTGAAATCCCTAAAATATACTAAGTGCATATTATTTAAGTTTTATGAAAGATCATATAATCAATTTAGTCTTGATTTCTTAATCTAAATTGATAACAAGCTCTTGCATGGAGACTCAAATGAGGGATGAATAGTTTAGCTTAACCTAAGACCATAGATCACTTAATTTTTGCAAAAATATTTCAAAGATTCTCTCTCTTCCAAAATGTGTTTTAAAAATACTAATATTTGTATTCTTTCTTTATGAATTTTGTGGGTGTAATCCGGTAAACATCCTCAGGAGACTATAACTCCTCCTCTAAGGGAAACCTAGAGATTTAAAGGCTTATTGCATAAGCTCAGTGCAATAGCGTCACCTGCGAAAGTGGTGCAATAATATTTGTTAGTTTAATTTTTTTATTCTTTTGCTCGGGACGAGCAAAAGATAAGTGTGGGAGTGTGATTAGTCTGTAATTTTGTAATTTCATATCGCATTTTCTTACCCAGTTATAAATAAAATACTGTTTCTTACCTGTGTTTTGGTCTTTTCTGCAGATATACAGAGTCTAGGAGCAAAGTGGTAATAAGAAT
The DNA here is from genome assembly GCA_038442645.1 of Agave tequilana. Taxonomy (NCBI): domain Eukaryota; kingdom Viridiplantae; phylum Streptophyta; class Magnoliopsida; order Asparagales; family Asparagaceae; genus Agave; species Agave tequilana. The sequence goes on from JAVJIF010032567.1 coordinate 102,452, forward strand.
ATAATTAAACCCAATTTCGGGTGATACCAAGTCCAGAGCTTCCAAAAGAATGCATTGGATCCTAAATTGAAGACTGTATCTGCTGAAATATGGATCTAAATATAAGAAATCAAGCATATAAAGAAGCATCTTAAAGCGAGACGAGATAGTGGCCAAAATATCAGGGGATATCTTACTGATATTGCCGCGAAAATGTGACTTTTACCACGTTTTCGTGGCAACACCAAGGAGCGAGTCCCCAATTTTCGATGCGTGGCATCGTCTCATCATCCAGAGTCTGTATTTGCCTATAAATATCTCTTGAAGATACCAAAATTTGAGAAAGAGAGAGAGAGAGAGCAGCAGGCTAGGGTTTCTCTCCTCATTAGTGTAGTCTAGGTTTTTCTCTTTTTTTCTCTTTTATTTTCTTGTAATTTTCTTTTCTTTATAGATCTAGGATTAGATCAGATATTGATTCATGGGAGAATAAGATAGTTCTTTGTCCTAGAGAGTGACAATCTATGTAAAAGTTCCTCCTTTCTCTTCATTATATTCTTATATGTATTTTTGAATGATTAGCTAACTTTTCTCTCATGGCAATCTAACTACTAACCATTAATCATCTAACCATTTACTTGATAATCCACATGAATCTAATAGCCTCTATAATACCTTATTCTTACAAGAGCCACTGATGACTCATAATGATAGATTCTAACTCCTAACTTGCTAACAAGCTAACTTGCACAACTTACTTTATTTCATACTTGCCTCTAACCGATTTTGATGGATTAATTATATGGTGCACCTTGTTAATATGATTTGGATGTGGAGAACAATCTTATGGGTCATGCTTTGTAACATCTCTTAAAGCCAAGGATTAGTGATGGTCAAGGATCCATGTGAGATAACTATTACTATGAGGTTTGCATGATTAGTGGAGTACTTAATAGTTAGTAGCCATGAGTTTTCTTTTCATTTTACTTTGTTTAAAAAATTGATTCCAAAACTACTTCTTTATCATTCTCTTATTGATGTTTTTATCACCTTCTCCTCTTTCCTTCTCTTTTCTCTTTCTTAAACAAAGAAGAACTTGTTAACCATCACATGACACGAACAGTTAATGCTTCTATCGCCTCCCGTCTCTATGGATTCGACCCTTTTATCCTATATGCGATAACAGAAGTATCGAGGAAGCCAAAACACATATATTTTCATTGATTTATAAAATACAAGTTTTCGTGCACGCTTCATATCGATCAATGTTCTAATTAAATTTAGACTTTAATGATTTATTAATTGTTATAGTATGTTACCATTAGATCAAAATGAAGGGAGATACCATAACATTCCTCGTGTTGCTTTATTTACTTATAAGATCACACATAGCATGAGGATAGATTTGTCACGGTTAATAATATTATATAACTCGATTTCTTTCATTCTATTTACCACAAACATGGTCTTCAATGCCGGTCATAATTATATCAAATCTAGGTTTATACCCACACATAGCACAAATATTGTTCATTAATATTATATCAACAAACAATGTTTCATCATCACCCAATGAATGCATGAACATTTAACATCGTTTTCTCCTCCTAACGGCTCCAGCCGAACACTTCCTCATTGCATAGAATAATAATTTTTTCACTTCGTCTTTTCCCTCCTACCGGCTCCTGGCGGCCCCTTCCTACATTGTATAAAATATATAGTTTCTCCATACCTTATTCCCTCCCCTACTAGCTTCCGTCGGCCCCTTCCTACATTGTATAAAATATATAATTTCTCCATATCGTCTTCTATCCCCTACCGGCTTTCGCCGGCCCCTTCTTCCATATATAAAATGAATACATTCACATAAATAATGTTATTACACAAGCACGTCATACATTTTCATTTACATCATGCAACTTGCTATTTGCACATACAAGCGTGCACATTCGCATGCCCCTCCTACAAGGGTAAATACACCAATAAACGTACAAGCTTTTACAGAGATATAACAAATCGCCATCGATGTTTTCATTATTTCAATTAGAGTATTACTAGTAAGTGATCACTATATCATTAGAATGATAAATTAACTTGTTTTGTTTTAATCTCTCAAGTTTTAGAACACTACAACTAACTAATTAATTTCCTCATTTAACACTTCTGATAGACTTTAACTTACATTCTCACCATAACTAGTCCACCGATCCTTTCTTTATAATTATCTTATCTTAGTATCCATTGTATATCAACTTTCATACCAATGCACTAATTAGCAATAATTTTCACAAAACAACGAATAATATAAGAAAAACAGTGACTATTATGTTCATATATGAGTTTCTTTACAATTCCTTTGTTCCTACTGCAAGTTCTCCAAGGGTTCGGGTTTACTCTCTTGTTTTGATAATTTTCTTACTAGATCTCGCTTGTTTGTATCCCAAACAACAACACTAATGATTGAAACATGAAAATCTCATTAAAAACAAATCCATCTACAATATAAGAGAAAACTTGATATTTTACCTTAAAATTTACCTGATTAATTTACAGCATGAAGTTACACTCTATAGATGATGATTTTGTGTAGCACCTCGTTCCCGGGATACGTACCCATATACGTGTCCCGATATTTTTTTGACCATATTGCTTCAATTTTTTTCCGATATTTATTTTTGAGTTGTGTTTGCTTATATTATTTGGTATCGAATCTGGATTCTCAGTCTTAGAGTCAGCCCTGACCTAGACTGGGAACCCAATACCAGTATGCTACCTGATTTGACCTTTCTAGAAGTCTGATTTGACTGATTTCAGTTTCAAATACTGTTTTCTAATATTTTAAATTTTTTATAATTTCTAAAATTTTTCAGAATTATTCTGCAAAATCTTCAAAACCGGTTTCGATCAGCATCGCTAACCGATTCTCAGATTTTTAGTTTTCAAACGGAATTGAATTTTTAAAAATAGCTTTCATATTACTTATTAAAATCTCATTTTCTATCTAAATACATTTTTTTTGAGATTTTTCTAAATTTATTAAAATTTGACCAATTTTGGTGTTGACCGGTATCACTGGAAGATTTCAAGAATTTTAATTTGAAAATCAGATTGAATTTTTCAAATTCAATTTCACCAAATATCTTAAAATAATATTTTCTATTTTTGAGAATTTTTCGGAGCATTTCTGAAACAGTCAAATTTTACCCTATTTAAATAATAACATTATTTTCCCTTCTTTTCTTTTCTTACTTGACCCACGTCACTTGATCATGCAAACATGTGACTGCCTGAGCACGCCATTTGGTTTTATCATATGTACTCACGGGTTACATCTGACAACCCCAGATCCTCATATCCAGATCCTGGAGTTTGGACCATGGTAGCCTTACTGTAGCTGATCAGAGTGCGCAGCGGATCCTTCCGTGGCGACCAGAGTGTAGTAGAAGGTATCACTACAGCTTTTCCTCCCAACTCTTCTCCTGATTGGCTCTTGAGGTCTCTCTTTCTGCTCGTGAACATCTCTCAACTTTTGTTATATATATCTCTTCGTATAATGTACTTTTATGTTCTCTAGTGATGTAATATTCCTATAATATTGTATCACTCTCTGTGATAATCATGTACTTGTACCTTTTTGTTGAAATGTATATTATCACTATGCTTCCACACTCTGATTCTTACCTGTACTGATACTTAGCGTATATACGTGAGGGTATTTCTGACCTGCGTATATACGTCGGAGTGACGTCTCCGTACCTATGGGATCGGGGCGTCACAAGATGATATCAGAGCCTAGGCTCTAACATTTTCAGTAGAACCAGTTGGCAGATTAATAATATATTAATTTGCAGGTGGAGAGCACGAGTCTTGAATATACATTCCAATCGCAAGTGCGGTGTTATCTATTCCTTCCTCGCAATCTCTTCCTTGGATCCTGAGACCCTTCTATCTTTTTCCTTTCAGCTTCTTCCCGTCATCCCATCGACCAACCCAGATATGTGTCCTGAGTTGGTAATCTTCCTTACCCTTCACACTTTATCATATTATCATCATTGACCCTATTCTCCTCTGTGTTTACCTCCTTACAGAAATTTCGAGGATGAAATTTTTGTTAAGTGCTTAGATTGTAACACCCCGTTCCCGGGATACGTACCCAGATATGTGTCCCAATTTTTTTGACCATATTGTTTTCAATTTTCTTCCGGTATTTGTTTTTGGGTTGTGTTTGCTTATGTTATTTGGTATCGGATCTGAATTCTCAGTCTTAAAGTCAGCCCTGACCTGGATCGAGAATCCAATAACGGCATTCTACCTTATTTGACCTTTCTAGAAGTCTGATTTGATTAATTTCAGTTTTAAACACTATTTTCTAATATTTTAGATTTTTCATGATTTTCTAGAATTTTTCAGAATTATTCTGCAAAATCTTCAAAACTGGTGTCGATCGGCATCGCTGACTGATTCTCAGATTTTTAGTTTTCAAAAGTAATTGAATTTTCAAAAATGGTTATCACATTACTTCTTAGAATCTCATTTTCTATCTAAATATATTTTTTTGGGAATTTTTCTAAATTTATCAAAATTTGACCGATTTTGGTGTCGACCGGTATCGCTGGAAGATTTTAGGATTTTTAATTTGAAAACCAGATTGAATTTCTCAAATCTGATTTCATCAGGCATCTTATAATAATTTTTCTTATTTTTGATAATTTTCAGAGCGTTTCTGAAACAGTCAAATTTTACCCTATTTAAATAATAATATTATTTTCCCTTCTTTTCTTTTCTTTCTTTTTCCTTCTCCACTCCTCTACTTAATACTCCCAGATTATCCTATTAATTTAATTATTTAATAATATATTTATTTACTAATTTTCTTTATTTTTCCTCCTTTTCTTTATTTTTTCCTTTTCCTTTCTTTTCTTTTCTTTTTTTTTCTTCTTTTCTTTTTCTCTTTCTTTCTCCCCTTACCCACTCCCATACCCTGCCAACCACTCCCATGCAGCAATAGCAGCTGCAAACAGCAACCACCTCACATCTCCCCCATCCCTTCTCTCATACTCTCCCTCTCCTTCTCCTTCTTTTAATTTCCTTTCCTTCTTCCATTTCTCCTTCTCCTTCTCCTCAATTTCATTCTCCCACCAACCCATACTCCCTATCTCCCCTCCATGACCGTCGGCTCCCCCCGCGCCACCCTAGCCCCGGCGCCACCCCCCCAACTCCCCACTCTCCTCCCTTCCCCACTTTCATCATCTCCAAATTCCATCTCATTTTCTCCAATTTCAACAAAACCCATCACTCTACCTTCCTCCTCTTCTTCAAATTCTCCATCAATCTCACTAATTCTTCCACTTCCACCACCACACCACCATCTCCTCCTCCTCCTCCTCCAACTCCTAACATCACCATCAACCACCACCACCAACACTACCACCACCACATCAAACACCATCAACAACACCAAACCAAATCCCCAAACCCCCTCCTCCCAGGGCCTAGCCGCGCCCCCACCTCTGGCGGCGCCGCCGTCGCCCCCAGGCCCCCGGCCACCACCCCATCTCCCCTCCTTTCTTCTTTACGTCTTTCCTTCCTTTCTTCCTTCCTTTCTTTCTTTACTTCTTTCTTTCTTTTCCTCCTTTCCCTTTTTACCCCTTCTTTTTCATCAAAATTTTCTCCCTCACCCCTTCTAACCAATCCAGCAAGGCAACTCTCTCTCTCTCTCTCACTTTCTTACAAAGTCTCTCTCTCTCCAACATCTCTCTTTCTCTTTCATTCCTTTCTCTCTCCTCGCTCTCCCCTTTCTCATTCTCTCCCTCAATAAATTAATATATATATATATATTAATATATAGATTAGTGGAATGAATGTATTTATGGTGTTCCGGGATTTTACGATATTTTTTGGCGAATTTAGGCGAGTACATTTCCTGTGTTACTTCATGCTTTACTATCATCATTTCATACCTAGTGATTGTTATTATAACGTCTATTGCATGATATATTGACATGTTATACTTAACACCTAATAATTGACACTTAATATCTGACACCGGGACATGTTATCACTTTACACCTGATACCTGACACTTGATATCTGACACCGATATTTGACATGTTATCACTTGACACCTAATACCTGACACTTGATATCTGACACCGATACTTGACATGTTATCTGTAACACTTGTCTTAACTAAGCACCTTTTTTCTAACATTTTAATGCTTTAGTGAGGTGATGGGGAGTAAGTATTCATGCTAGATACTATATATTATACTATGTCTATTAGTATGTATGCACATATGTATGTATGTATAAGAAATGAATACAACCTCATGCTTGTTGACTTTGCCACCATACCCCGTCACCATACTTGTGGGTACTAGTACCTCATGGAGGGGGGAGGCATGGAGCCTTGCTTATAGGGTAAGGTATAGGAGTAGAGTGATGGGGTTAGGGAGGGACACTTGTCATGTTAATATTGAAGAGTTTGGGCTATAAATAGGAGGGGGATGAAAAGAACAATCTCATTTGGCAACACCCTCTCTCTCTTCATTCTAACTCCACAAAACTTCTCTTCTCTCTCCTTTTGCTGCCAGCAAACAAAAAAAAAAGAAAACAGCAGCAGCAATAGCAAAAAACAGCAACAACAGCCCATCATTTTCCCCCATTTCTTCTTCACACACTCTCTCTTTTTCCCTCTCATTCCCTCACAAAACTTCCCTACTTCCTATTATACAAGAAAAAGGCTTACTTTTCATGTTTTAACTCCTCCAAAGACCCAATAGAACGAGCTAAAGTGGTGATCTAACATCACCATAAAAAGGGATTTCTTGAAGACAAGGTTGATCTAGAACAACGAGTTAGGGGGAGTGATATTGGTTGAAGGTAAGCAAAACTTTAAAAATTCTACCCCTCTTGTGCTCTTTTAGCTATGAATTAATTATGACATTGTTATGACCTTGTAGACTTCATCGTAGCGGGAGATCAAGCTTGATAAGGAGTTAACCGCTTCAAAGAGTGAGTAGAACATCCGAACCCTAGTAAAATAATAGGAGTGTAAAACTTGAAATAAAGTGGGAAATTTCTAAGTTATAGATGGATGTAAAAATGAATGATGATACTTGTGTATAGTTTATATGCTTTGTGTGTACATTATAAACAATCCTATGGTGTTATATTGTGGTTACACCCATGTATGCTTACATTATGCATGATCGACACGTTAGTGTATGCATAGTAGTCTAACACATGCCTCTTAAAAAGAAATAGTTTTATGAATGAACATCATACTTGACTTCATGCATATATTTGGCTACACATATATTGGAATGATATAACATGTTAGTTATTCTGAAAAGGCTTGCATGTTGTTAGTGGTTACTCATACATATTAATGTCTTTCTTAATATTGGCATCATGTAAAGTAGGAATCATGTGAATCCTTTATGTTATTATGGTCTTATGGATCCTTACATGTGGTTATTACATGAAGGATATGATATTTACATGTTATGATACGTGGTAAACGTATCGGAGGAAGGGACCGGGTTGAACCGGAGGTGACAAAGGGAAGAATAATACGTGATAAACGTATTGGAGGAAGGACCGGGTTGAACCGGAGGTGACGAAGGGGAGAATAATACGTGGTAAACGTATCGGAGGAAGGGACCGGGTTGAACCGGAGGTGATCGAAGGGAGATCATATTTCATGTTGATTATGTATGTATGTTGCGATTATGTTTTATGTTGATCATGTATGCATGTTGCGATTATATTCTATATTGATCATGCATGTTAATATGGTTAAGTTAGAAATTGTATGTTAAAACTATAAAGAGTTGATATTCCAGACTCTAAGATAAGTCGACTTACCTAGGCAATTTCACCAATATTAGTCGACTATCCATGGGGCTAAGTCGACTATGGAAGGGGAAAATGGGTAGACAAGTCGCTGGAAACACATCTTAGTCGACTATATATATACTGTAGTTGACTAGCCTCAGTTACAGGAAACAACAGAGAGTAGACATCTTCTTTTGACCATGACTAGTCGACTATAGATGATAAATTGTCGACTAGAGCCTATAGTAGTCAACTACACCAGAAAGGATAGTCGACTATAATTTGTTATAAGTGACAAACAGATAGCAGCATACCTTTTTGATCCATATCTAGTCGACTATAGGTGATGTATAAGTCGACTAGTACATAGTGTAGTCGACTATACAAGTTATGGTAGTCGACTACATAAGTCACTGGCAGCCAACAAAGAGTAAATACTTTTTGGATCGACCCTAGTCGACATAGCTTCAATGTTAGCCGACTAATAAGGGGTATTAGTTGACTATAGGAATGACCTAGTCGACTAACAAGACCTGTTACTGTGTTTTGGTCGGAACTTTAGTTAATACCTAAACTTCACACTTATGGTATAAAAATACAATTGCCAACCTGATGATAACGTTCAAATAGACATGCTTAATGGACATGCATAAATATTGTTTTACTCACTGAGCTGTCGAGCTCACTCTATTCTTATTATCACCTTCAGTTTTGGACAAAGGTCGTATGCGGGATAGGTGTCAACGGAGACATTTCACCCTTTTTGCTTGTTTCTTTTGATATGTATATGGTTGTAGAAAACTATGCATAATTTCTATTTGGATGTTTGTTATGAACTTGTAAATATTGAAATGCTGGGTGCTAGACTCAAAGCTTATATTATATTTTGGAATAATGTATTAGACTATGTTTTCTTATGAGTTGTCAGACCAATATTTTGGAAATACTAAATCATGTTAAGATCATACATGCTATCAGAGTGGAGATTGACGTAAAGTATAGAGCATTCTGATGTTAGTAGAATGCAAGATTGTATCTTGATGGGTCCCACGCTTGGATAATCTGTGATGATTGTAATCAAAGAAAATTTTTTACTGGGACCTTTACATTATCACTTGACACCTGATACCTGACACTTGATATCTGACACTGGTACTTGACATGTTATCACTTGACACCTGATATTTGACACTTGATATCTGACAGGGGTGCTTGACATGTTATCACTTGACACCTGATACTTGACACTTGATATCTGACATCGGTACTTGACATGTTGTCACTTGACACCTGATACCTGACACCTGATATATGACACTCGATATTTGACATGCTTTCACATGGTACTAGTACATTTGACCTGATATTGTGACACCAGACTGGATACTATTATACCTGGCACCTGTATTACATTGCATATTCATGATTATCACTTTACGGGGACTTGGCATGATTATTATACTGTTACCAGACATTTAGTACTCCTGAACTCCTATGCTCCTGAACTCCTATGTTCCTGAACCCCTGTAATAGAGAGACTCCTAATATTATACTTCTGATATTGTACTCCTATTGACCCTGTAATTGGATAATCATGGACATTGGATTACTGTGGACACTTTACGGACATTATCACTGGGCAATATATATAATAAAGTACTCAACTTATATTGGGATGGGGGAAACTGATGGATACCAATATGATGTCATTTTATAATGGTGGTTATTTCTGAAGTGTCGTGTGGAGCGCGTAATGATAAGTCCCCGGAAGCAGTAGCCTGATATTTGAAGTGTCATGTGGGGCGCGTAATGATAAGTCCCTAGAAGCAGTAGCCTGATATCTGAATTGTCGTGTGGGGCGCGTAATGATAAGTCCCTGGAAGCATAGCCTATACTCCTGAGCCTAGTCCCGGGCAGAGACACTATAAATATGAGCCATCAGATTTATCAGTTTCTAAGTAATAACTCATCTTATTCATAAGTGGATGTATGTGTACTGGTAACACATACCTAAACATATGGATCAGATGAATAACATAAAAATTTACAACCAACAGAAATAATACTAGGAACGTGTGATATTTGGTCTCTCCTTTGTTCGGGTCCTGGTACTCACATATCAGACCCGAGTAAGTTCTACTAAAGTGCGAACTCTAGTATGAACTATCAGTGATGTGAGGCACTGGTAGGGAGGCGATTGAAATATCAAATAGTACTGATAATTATTATTGAATAACTTAAAATACAACACATTTATATTCTCCAATTATAGTGATAAATTAGTTAATCAGGTGGTATGCTCTAAGTTGACACCCTACTTTATGACATATGATTTTTGTGACATAATGATTACTACAGACACACTCTAGTTATGTTACTCTGAGGGCAACTCAAGTTGTATGAACTTAGATGTTGGCGACATGTGATATGTATATATAGATGAGGTTTCCTTGTTTGGATTATCCCCTTGACGTATCGACCCCGTGAATCCATAATCTGAGCTTGTACAAATAGTTTTGTCTTTACTTATATTTATCGCATTTTAGTGTATTTATCACATGTTTAATGTATTTATCACATGTTTATTTGTACTTAAACTCTCAACACCGTTTTCTATGCATGCTTCCGATTTAGACTTATCGATATATATGTATTTACTTGATTTCGGATTTACTGTCGTTCCTTTAATTTTCTTTATGTTACTTTTCATTGCCTATTCCTGCATGCTTGACCCACATCACTTGATCATGCACACATGTGACTGCCTGAGCACACCATTTGGCTTTATCATATATACTTGTGGGTTGCATCTAACAACCTCGGATCCTCATGTCCAGATCCTGGAGTCTGGGTTATGGTGGCCTTGCTGTAGCTGATCAGAGTGCGTAGCGGATCCTTCCGTGGCGACCAGAGTGTAGCAGAAGGCTAGATATCGCCGTAGCTCTTCCTCCTAGCTCTTCTCCTGATTGGCTCTCGTCTCTCTTACTGCTCGTGAGCATCTCTCAGCTTTTGTTATGTATATCTCTTTGTATAATGTACTTTGTATTCTTTAGTGATGTAATATTCCTGTAATATTGTATCACTCTCTGTGATAACCATGTACTTGTACCTTTCTGTTGGAATGTATATTACCACTGTGCTTTCGCACTCCGATTCTTGCCTGTACTGATGCTTAGCGTATATACGTGAGGGTATTTTCGACCTGAGTATATATATCGCAGTAACGTCTCTGTACCCGCTTGATCGGGGCGTCACATTTTAACCCTTAGAATATTTAGATCTCGGCACAACTCCACTTCCTCTAGGACCTAGCCTTGACCAAACCTCCCCTTACCCTCTCCGGCCAGCATTCGGCGCGCGCGCCCTTCTCTCGCCCGCGCGTGTGGTGCCCCTACCGCTGGGGAGAGAAGAAAGGGAAAAGAAGAGAGAGTGAGGAAGAAAGTTGAGGAGAAGGATACATGGTGATGTGTGGGGGTTTAATGGAGGAGAAAGAGAATTTCTAGGGCTTGGCCATGGTGTTTTGGGAAGAAAAGAAGAGAAAAAACACTTGGCTGGTTTTGGAGATCCCATATGATGCTTATTTACCAGTTTTTCATAACTTTCATTCTTTGCAAGTGTCCTTTACTCTAGTAAGAGTATCTGGACCCTTGATCTCCCCCTCCCATGCTCACCTGCTTCCTCCACTAGCTCTAAGGATTAAATAATTGTTATGGTAATTTATTTTATATTATATTATAATATATATATATATATTCTAAAAGATGCCATTTCATAGAATTAACATGTGCACTCATTCATAATTTAGATATAAACACAATATGTGTGTGTGTGTGTGTGTCTGTGTGTGTGTGTATTGTGTATTTATTTCATTTAAGCTAAAGGGAGTGAATAACTAATGGTAAATAAAATTTCAATTTAATTAGATGATTAGAGTAATAAATCGGGATTAATCCATACCGGATGTTACAGTACTACCCCCTTACAGAAGTTTCGTCCTTGAAAATTAACGTACCTTAGAATAAGTGTGGGTAGATTTTTTTCATCTCTTCTTTTAGCTTCCATGTAGCGTTTTCGAATTTTTGGCTCCTCTATAATACCTTTACCAAAGGAATTTTCTTATTCCTCAGCTACTTTATTTTGTGATCCAGAATTTGCACCAGTTCTTTCGTATAAGACAAGTCCTCTAGAATTTACAGCGGTGAATAACTAGGGAATGGTTGGGGTCTGGTACATATTTCTTAGCTGGGATAGATGAAACACATCATTAATCTTCTCAATCTCTGGAGGCAAGGCCAACCGGTAAGCCAATGGCCCGATTCTCTCCAATATTTCAAAGGGTCCTATATACTAAAAATCCAGTTTGTTTCTTCTACCGGTGCGCATTACACCTTTCATTGATGACACTTTCAGAAATACTTTATCTCCTATTGTGAATTCCCGAGACATGTGACACTTGTCTGCTCTTGTAATATCCATAATTAATAATATTATATTTTTATTTTTTGAATATTTGTTTTACCATATTTATTATTTTATTAGTATTATTTAACTTAATTTATGACTTCTTCTTTTTCTAATTATTATTGATACTAATATTCAAATTACTTTTAGATATTATATGATAAGTTAGCTTTATGTGTTATTACTATTTTATTTAATAATATTATAAACTACTATTACTATTATTATTATTAATTGTTAAGTAGTAGTTGTTATTATGATTTTATTATTTATTATTATTAGGGTTTATTATTATTATTATTATTATTATTATTATTATTATTATTATTATTATTATGGTTATGATTAAATACTATTATTATTAGTGCTATTAGTATTACTAATATATTGTCATTGTTGTTGTTATTATTATTATTGTTATTGTTATTAATATTATTAATTATTACTAACATTATTTCATTATACTTATAATTCTTATTTTTATTGTTAGTTACTATTATTATTATTATTGTTATTATTGTTGTATTAAGAGTATTATTAATTGTTGTTATTAGTGTTTATTATTATTATTTATTATTATGGTTATGTAATGTTATTGATATTATTATTATTAATGTTATGGCTAATTATTGTTGTTAATATTAGTACTATTATTAATTATGTAGTAGTATTTTCTATTTCTATGTTTCATACCCTTTTACCCTCCTAGCCTATACTCATAACCCTTAATCCTATACCCATTATCCATACACAATAGCCATAAGACCAAACCATTAACACCACTCCCCTATAAACCCATTAACACTACTCCCCTATATATAATCTCTTCCTAATTCTAAATCTTAACCTAACTATAAGCCACTTGCCGCCATGGCCTTCTTGTCCCCTTGTGCTCCATCACCTCCCCGTTATCATTGGGTTCCAACATCGCCAGAGACTGCGACACCCACTTCAGCACTTCCCCCTCCTTGCCCTACGATAGAGCCACGACGAAGCTTCACCTTTTGGTCATAAGCAACACCTCCTCCCCTTGCTGTGAGATTAGCCTTAACATCTCCAGCCTTCCACCCCTACATCACTATGATCTCCACGCCTTGGCTGAGCAACCTCTAGCCAACATCACCCACTCCAACGCACTGCCGACCTCCTACATGCCTACTCTCCCACCAGCAGAACCTCCCACAGCCCCTTACCGGTTGCACCACCCCTATGGCAATAGCCCTGAGTCCCCCACACCCAGACCTCCTCTCCCTTGGCAGCATAGTCTTGCACCCGAACCTCCTCTCCCTTGGCACAATCTTGCACCCGGACCTCCTCAACTTTGGCAGCACACCCCTTCTCCCCTCCTCCACACACAGTTGTCAAGTCCCCTTATTCTTCTCCTCCCCACCAACCAGGCCGGTTGCACCCCATGGCAGCGATCCCCTTGGCCGCAGTCCCACAGCCCCGAGCCCCTAGGCCCTGGCCTTCTCCATCTCCTCCAACACCCACGGTAGCCCATACTCAGCGCAGCATCATAACCATGGCGCCATCCCTCTTTACTCAGCCAAGCCGTGTGCATCCTCTCCGCGAGCAACCTCAGAACCACCCGCGGCAGCCCCGGAGCACACAATATCACTTACGGCTGCTCCCATCTCCTCCGCGAGCTCCGCCGTTGCCAGAGATCTCCGCGAGCCTCCCCATGCCCGAGCCTCTCCCCTTGCAGGCCGTGAGTCCCATCTCTCTCTATTTATATTTTGTAGTTGGGGGTGTGTTTATATTCATGTGCATGGGTGTGTTTTAATTACAGTGTGTGTGTTATTTGTGATTGGGTGTGCATGAATTATTATGTGATGGTATATTTGTAAATATATTTACATGTGCATGTGTATGTATGTATTTGTTTGTGGTGTTATGATTAGTGAATGTATATATATAAGTATATATATGAATGGGTATGTATGTGTTATTTGTGTGGATGTGTGGGAGTATGTATGTATGTATATGTATATACGTATTCTTGGGTGTGTACACGTGTGTGTAGAGTGCATGTGCACGTGTATTTATGTCTACGTGTGTCCCATGTGTGTTTGATTGCATGTTGCAGCGATTACGGACCCATTTGTTGAGATCCAAACCCGTTGCAGAAGATTCAGAATTGTGTTCGTTATGGACCCAATACGATGGCGATTCGAAGATCGATCCATGGGATGATCTGGAAATCCGTACCGGATTGTGTAGTATAGACCATACAATGATTCGGATCCAAACCCGCGTCATTTCATGTGAGTGTTTGTTCTTGTGTTATTTCTTTATTTACCGTTGTCAGTAGGCGTCCATATGTTACTCGTATCATTTCATGTGAACGATTGATATGTTTTACCAGTATGATTACCTATCACTTCATGAGGCATCAGTGGGCGTTCACTTTAATTCTGTAGCTGATTTGAGTATTTATCTGCGTCATTTCTGTTGACACTTAAAAAGACAAGATTCTCATTGGTCCGAACGATGTCTAAACTTGTTGACATTTACAAAAGACAAGGGACAGACGAGCTGAAGACCAGTTTTCATCCACCTCCAAGGGACAAGGAAGCGGTTTGGACTCCACTGATCCAGCAAGCAGAACAGTGAACCCGGATTGTTTCTAAACAGACCTCAGCAGGTCTAAAATGCTAGCATTTAGCATTACATTAGCCAAGGAGATAGCCTCGTTTGAGAGGCTAGCATCATCCAGAGCATCGCCAGAAAGCTAACTGATAGCTTTGCCGAAAACCCTCTTTTCGGACTTCGCTAGGAATTGCCTCTAGCTCCGCTATGAGCTTCAAAGCGGGCAGCTCCGCTATCAGCCTGCTATGGTCAACCTTTGACCAATCAAAATCTCCTGATGAGATCGGATTCAATCTAATCAAATCCAATCAGGATTCAAATATGGCAGGTGATTGCCGCAATCTCTTGACTCTCTTGAAACGAGTAAGAGGATCAGGGAGAATCTCCTAACAATATGGAAAGGATCAAACAGATCAACCGACTTGCCATTTTCTAGCTCCGCAGAAGCTATCC
The DNA here is from genome assembly GCA_038442645.1 of Agave tequilana. Lineage (NCBI taxonomy): Eukaryota > Viridiplantae > Streptophyta > Magnoliopsida > Asparagales > Asparagaceae > Agave > Agave tequilana. The sequence continues at coordinate 117,770 of JAVJIF010032567.1, forward strand.
TAGCCTCACAGTAAGGCTACTTTCCAGATTCAAACAGATTCGGTTCAATCTGTTTTCATATCTTCAAAAGGACGATTATACCCTTGCTCTCCCTATAAATAGCCCGTCAGGGGCACAAAGGGGAGAGATGGATCATCGAGAGAAATCAACAGAGAAGGAGAGATCGATCAACGGAGAGGAATCAAGGAGAGACGCATGCATACGGGAGGACTCACAAGCAGAGGCTTCTTCATAACGCACCGTGCGCTCTTGAATTCAGAGACCTTTAGAGAATTGCTTTCTCTAATCAGGGTGTTGATACCCTAACATCGTCCTTCTTCTCAAGGAATCTCCGGAACCAGGCGAGAAGGAATTCCTTATGAAGGCGATTTTGAGAAGCAGCAAGAGGGTTCTACCAATCCTCTATTCTCTGATTCCCCGAACCAGGCGAGAAGGGAATCTCATCGCTCGCATCGTCAAAGGGACAAAGTGGTCGCGCGCTGACCAGACTCCTATCGGCACATTTTCCCAGAATCTCTGAGGAGATCTACTTGTAATCTTTTGAGAATACTTGTAATTTAGCTCCTCAAACCTTTTTGTAAGTTTTCCCCCTTTGCAAACATAATGGAAAACAAGATGGCGACTCCGCTGGGGATTGTATTCTCCTCTGCTGAGAATCAAGTGTCGCAATGCGACGAACAGACCTTCGGGTCTATCTCTGAATTCAGAAAAGCCGGTGCAGCCAGATCTTCTCTGGCTAAATCTTCAAGCAAAGTCTCTGCGAGACGGAAAAGGTTCTCTGCAAACCTGCCGCAGTTCTCTGGCGCAACAAGGAAACATGCCCGCAGCCCAGATCCTGCACTTCTGAGAACCTGGTCATACCAGATCGATCAAGGAAGATTTGAAGAAGTCCTCTCTGGGGGTGGCCTGATGCTTCGAGCACGGAAGCACAGGAAGGTCTTCATGGCCAAGGTTTCAAATCAGAAACCAGAGGCAGAATCCTGCCAGCACCCCGCAGCCCCGCTTGTGGCTATTCAGGTTCCTTGCGAACCTAGGCGTCCCCTGTCAAGGCTGATATGGAAGCCTAAACAGGAGTCTTCAACCAAAGCTCCCGGAGTAGTCACGCCGAGACTGCGCCTCTCCCGCGAAGAAAAGGGTAAGATGCTCATCTGCCCTGACGATGCTGCCAGCCATAAAGTCACGACGGCAATCATACCGTCATCTGAGTCAAAGACAGCAAAGCCTCCTGTTAGCCTCGCTCGCGCACAAGCGAAGCTATTGTACCACAACGAATTCACTGGGTTCGCAGCCGCAAGGCTAAGACCGCAGTGTTATCTGAGTTGATCCCCTTCGCAGCAGAATAGCGGGCAAAGCACCACAGCGTGCTCCGCTCCCCGATTCATCAGGCACTAAGCTCGCACCTGTCGGCGACGCTAGCGCCAAAGTACTATTCAGTACTAATCCCTTCTGCAGGGATAAGAAGAAAGGAGCATCATCCCTTGTACGCTCCAGAAAGGCCTCTCCACGGGGTTGTTCAGGCTCTGTTGAGCCTAACCTGCGACAATTCTTGGCAAACAAGCTGGAATTGGAGTCTCTCCAAACCACTTCCCCTTGTTGTCGAAGAGGATGCCGACTTGTGACAATCCATTCAGCCCATTGTCGGCAATATCCAATCAAGGTGGCACCTCCGCGCCGTCAATCGGTGTTTGACCGTTTGTCCGCACATGCCATGAAGAGACATCATGAAAGGAGTACTTCGCGAGGCCCAGCCTTCGCATCCGTCAACATGACCGGAAGAGGACGAGAGCAACACAGGGAAGGTCATATATCTGATGATACCCCTTTCGGCTCCCCAGATCCAGATTATAGCCCGGGCTTAGGTGAAGTCTTGGTGCGCGAAGAAGGTGTTTTCCGAAACACCAGATCCAGGGTAGCGATACCCTATAATTATGAACCGCCTTCTTCCTCAAAGGCCCTGATCTCGCCACAGTCCAGGCGATCACCCCAATCATCTGATGGAGAAGAAGAAGACAGCGGGTATGCCTCTTCAGCAACGGTCAGTTCTGTGCGAACGGACAAAGCATCGGTTAATATGGCCGATAACACCAATGACGACCTTCGTCAGCGTTTGGAAGCTCAGGAGCAGACCTCTAGAACTCAGCAAGAGGCCCTGGACAATATTCAACAGATGCTCGCTCAGCTCCTCAGCAACCGGAATGATGATACGGGAGCAATCATGAGGAGGGACATCTCAGCAATGATCCGCCCAAGACGGAGAAATCTAAGGGAGGCTCTTCCCTGGATGCCGAAGTCCTTAAAGGCCTTCAAGCTCAAATCGCATCCCTAGCTCAGAGGGATGAATTAAAGAAGGTAGGGGCAGTCCGTCCTTATCCGCTAGAGTGGGATTCGGTGCCATATCCGCCAAAGTTCAAACCACCAACGTTGCATACGTATGATGGTAAGAGCTCACCCATCAGCACATCTACTATTTCCGTCCCAGACCGGTAATGTTCTAAACAACGACGCCATCATGGCTAGGTTGTTCATCGGCACCTTGAAAGGGTGGCATTCGACTGGTTCCGAAGCCTTCCTCAGGACTCTATCAATTCCTGGATCGACCTGGAAACTCGGTTCCTCTCTCGCTTCTATGAGGATGATACCGAAGTGACCATGGACAAGCTCCTTTCCACTGTACAGAGGAAGGCGAATCTGTCCGTGAATACATTGAGCGGTTCAGAAATCTATCTCTGATGTGCCCGGCAGGGATGCCATTACCATCATGCTCTTACAGACATGCAGGCACAACTTCTTGGATCAAGTAGAAGTCCGCATGGGGGCTGTCAAAGCCCATACTTGGAAGGAATTGGTCGAACAAGCTGAGATAGCCGAGAAATCGGCTAAGAAGTTCGAGCCATCCGCCCCTAGGAGCAAATGGGGCGCGAACAACAAAGGGCGCAGCGATCTCCCGCAGTCTTCCCAAGCTAAGGGAAGGAGATTATGTCCGTCGAGCTGACCGGGGACATGCAGTCAAAGGCCAAGAAGAGCGGCGTCAACAGCCAAGAGCCCAAGTTTCCTCCGAAGCAGTACTCCTTCAGAGATGACCAGGTGGTCACGATATTCCATCTACTCCACAAAGGGAACAAAATGAAGCTACCGGATGCTCGGCGTCCCAATGAGATAGGGCGTACAAACGACCCTAAATACTGCCTCTACCACAGGATGATCCCCATCCTACTGACAAGTGCTATGTTCTCAAGGATAGAATTCAAGCTTTGGTCGACGCCGGAGTCCTCACATTGAAGACGGAACAGAAGAAAGTCACTGCCAATATGGTGACTCTTGAGTTCGGCACTGCCCAGAAGGTCACAGTTCCTGACGGGACCTATCCAGCCCCCACACCGCGGTTGGAAGTCAGGCATCCTCCAGCCATGACTCAATACAACAAGGTCTCGTCCCTTTGACATTGGAGACAGGGGAAGTTATGTGGATACACCCTGACCTCGTCCAAGACGTACAGCGGACGTCGAAGGACTCCAGCAAAAAGGGCAAGTCCTGCAATGTCATCTCTGTCCTGCCAGATGATGGTAATCTTACTTCGGCTTCCCTCAGCGATTCAGAAGAAGAGAAGCATGCCTGTACAGCGCAGGCAGATGCACCTCAACAGGCAGGCACCCGGTCTGGAAAATCATACTTAAGGCAGTATGACAAGTCTACTGACGAGATACAACAGCAAACGACGTCAGTACCAATGCCGGCATCCACTCCAGTCCTGACCAAAGGGAAGGAGAAGCCTAAGGAAGTGCGGTTTCGACCATGTGTTGAAGAAACCGCCAGGCCAAGGGTTAGCCACGCCCTTTCGTTTTGATATATTGGCCCATTTAGCCAATATCCCGGCTCGTATCACAATACACGAGCTCCTTCGTCTCTCTAAAGAGACAAGAGAGGCACTCAGAGATGCGCTGGCTGATTCGGAGTCCTTTCTGACATGCATGCCTGAGGTTCTTGGTGACGAGATGCAGCCTTCCTGCTCGGAGTGCCATCACGCACAATCCAAGTGCCTGCTATTACCTTTACGGCGGAAGATATGCTTCTCAAGGACAACAAGCATGATCGACCTCTGTACTATACCGGATATATCGGTTCCACATGCATTGAAAGAGTACAAGTCGATCCGGGGTCTGCACTCAGCATCATCCCCAAAAGACTCCTCTATTTCCTCGGCATACCATTGTACAGGTTGTCCGCAACCACCACTACAATATATGGTTTCAATGCCGGGAGCAGCCATCCGCTTGGAAATTCGGCTCCGCTGCAGAATCGGAAGCCTGAAGTCAGAGGTGACATGCTATGTCATTGATGCTGACACATCATATAACTTGCTGCTAGGAAGACCTTGGATCCATGCCAACTGGATCGTTCCTTCCACCCTCCACCAATGCTTCAAGTATGTTGAGGATGATGCGACAGTACGAACTGTCTTCGCTGAGAAGCAACCCTTCAAGGGGGTGGAAAACTACTTCACTGATGCTCTCCTATATCAAGAGGCTAGTGGAACGCCGGGAGAACCATTGCCAGACGATGATGAAAGTGGCAATGAGGCGGATTCGGAATCCGAAACGGGCATGCCAGCCATTCTGATTGGCGAGCCAATTGTAGCATGCTTTAATGATCCCCGATGTAGGATCCCTCCTGAGGGAGGAAGGCGAATGGATAATTAATGATAATATTTCTTTCGATTATCCTGCGAGCATCGAGTCGATTAAATCCATGATGGATGGCTCTCTTCATATGCCCGTACATGAGCCGAGTGTGGCTAGCACATCTGTGGAAGCCGTAGAAGGGGCCACGCTGGTAGTCCCTCCGTCCAAGCAAGGTCAGTTGCCGATAATCTTCGGCAGAGCCCGCCAGGGAGATCCTCAACTACAGACTCAATCTCAGAGTCGGATGCTCCACAGTTCTTTCATTACGCGCCATCAGCGCGCCATATTATGAAGAAGATGGTTACAACCTGAAGCAGGGAGCGGGCTTAAACTTCGGAAAAGGAAGACGCAGCTTGATGCGTAACTCCGTCCCAAGAGGGAAACCTGCAAATTACTATGATAGTACACGCAGGGGTTGGGTTATGTTACACCCCATCATCAACAACGGTTCAGGACAAAGGCGATGGATCGATCCCATCACAGTCGGCCTCATCCTCCGAATGGGACTCTGATGTCAGCATAGGAGGAATATTCGAAAGCCTCATGACTTCAAGCAGTCAGTTGGAACCCCCAGAGGTTGCCAATGAGGAATCATGGGCCCAGCAATTAAGTCTCCAATGGGAAAAGCGGTTTGAGTTGCGCGAGCCGCCTACCGAAGACAAGGTGATCCAGGTCAACTTGGGTAGTCAAGATCACCCCAAGCCTATTTTCATAAGTGAAAGCTTATCACTCATCGAAAAGGAAGAACTGGTAATACTCATAAAAGAGTTATAGATGTTTTCGCCTGGAGCTATGAAGACATGCCCGGACTTGATCCACAGGTCGCTATGCACCGTCTAAACATCAAGCCCGACGTTAAGCCAGTCAAGCAGCAACAACGTCGGTTCCGCCCAAACATCATGGAGGCTATTGAAGCCGAAGTTCATAAGCTCATTGCTTGTGGCTTCATCCGGGAGGAACAACATCCAGATTGGGTGGCTACATAGTCCCCGTCCTCAAGAAGAATGGGAAAATACGAATCTGCATCGACTACCGTGATTTCAATACGGCCTGTCCCAAAGATGAATTCCCACTGCCGATCACCGATGTCATGATCGACAACACATGCGATTCGAGAGGATGTCTTTCATGGACGGCTTCTCAGGGTACAACCAGATCAAGATGTATCCTGATGACGAGAAGCATACTTCTTTCCGAACGCCATTGGGGGTATACTGCTACACTGTAATGCCCTTCGGACTGAAGAACGCCGGAGCAACCTACCAGCAGGCGATGAGCATGATCTTCCGTGACCATCTCCGAAAGACGGTGGAATGCTATGTTGACGACATTGCCGTCAAAAGCCGCAGCAAAATTGAACATCTTCGCGATCTGAGAACGATGTTCGACATAATGCGGGCTCATCAGCTGAAATGAACCCGACAAAATCCTTCTTGAGAGTGTCCAGTGGCAAATTCCTTGGGTTCATTGTCACATCAAAGGGATCTATCTGGACCCAGACAAAGTCAAAGCCATACAGACATGTATCCACCGAGGAACCTCAAAGAGCTCCGAGGCTTGCAAGGCAGATTAGCCTACATCAGAAGATTCATAGCAAATCTTTCGGGCCGTTGCCAGCCCTTTACCCGCCTCATGAAAAGGGTACTGCCTTCATATGGGACCAAGCTTGTCAAGAAGCTTATGAAGACATTAAAAGGTATCTCACAAAACCTCCGGTCTTAGTGGCCCCTACATCAGGGAAACCATTCTTGCTTTATGTAAAGCTCTGGACTATTCCCTCGCGCCCTCCTCGCTCAAAAGGACGACAATGGCCACGAGCAGGCCATTTATTATCTGAGCAGGACTCTCATAGGAGCGGAATCTCGCTACAATCCTATTGAGAAAGAATGTTTAGCTCTCGTCTTCGCTGTCCAGAAGACGCGACATTATTTGGTTGGCCAAACCATACATGTCATCTCCAGGGTGAACCCTTTACGTCTTCTCATGACGAAGCCAGGGTCGCTGAATTCAAGGTTGGCTAAATGGGCACTCCTGTTGTCTCAATATGACATGACCTTTACTCCTCAGAAGGCAGTTAAAGGCCAGGCCCTTGCAGAGTTCTTAGCTGCTCATCCAGTTCCAGAACATTCAAAACTTCACGAAGACATCCCTGATGAAGTCTTCGAGTCTAATGCAACCTCAGCAGAGGAAGTGTGGCAGATGTTCTTCGACGGAGCATCGCGGATGGGCCCCAAAGGGAAAATTATTGCCGGGTGGGGGTTGTGTTCATCTCCCCACAGGATCATATCCTTCCCAGAGCATTCTCCTTGACAGAATCATGCTCTAATAATGTAGCGGAATACAATGCTCTGCTCATCGGTCTCCAGCTCGCTCATGGAATGGGGGTACGCTACCTTGAAGCTTATGGCGATTCAAAGCTGATCATTAGCCAGGTAAAAGGCGAATATGAAGTCCGCCATGAGGACTTGGTGCCTTATTATCATACAGCCATCGAATTGGCTAGCTTATTTGAAGGCTTCTACATCGGGCATGTGTCCCGATCTCAAAATACCAAGGCGGATGCTCTCGCTGCATTAGCGACAACGCTAGCCTTACCGGCCGACACCGAGTATCACCTCACAGTCGCAACCCGGCATCTCGTATGCTCTAAGCATATGCTAAGGATCCAAGAGCTCCATAATGTCTCCGTGGATCTTGAGCCGAGGGATTGGCGCTTCCCTCTCATTGACTACGCTCTGCACGGTCTGCTTCCAGACGATCCCAAAGAAGCGGCGTCCATCAGACGAAGGTCGCTCCGTTTCTACTATGATCCCACTTTGAAGACACTCTACCGTCGTTCATATGACGGTGTCCTCCTCCGTTGTCTCTCTCATTCGGAGGCACAGGAAGTGCTTAAAGAAGCACATGATGGCACTTGCGGAGCTCACACAGCCGGGTCCAAAGCTTAAAGACAGGCTGCACAGACTTGGGTACTACTGGCCGACCATGATGGCCGATGCCACCCAATATGCACGAAGGTGTAAGGCGCGTGCCAGGTCCATGTAGACTTCATACACCAACCTTCGGAGTTACTCCACCCTACTGTTGCTTCATGGCCATTGAAGCATGGGGAGTCGATGTCGTAGGGCCAATCAGTCCCTCTTCGACAAGAGGTCACCGGTTTATCCTGGCAATAACCGATTACTTCTCAAAATGGGCAGAGGCCACACCGTTGGCCGAAGTTAAAACCTCCAATCTGGTTAGCTTCATCAAACACCAGGTCATCCATCGATTTGGTGTACCCAGACGGATCATCCATGACAATGGTCCCCAGTTCATAAGTCAAGGGTTCTATCGTTCTGCGATAAATACCGAATTCAGAATATGGCTTCAACCGCCTACAATCCTGCCGCCAATGGCTTGGCAGAGGCATTTAACAAGACAATCATCAAGCTGCTCAAGAAGTTTGTCTCCTCGAACAAGCGAGATTGGGACGAAAAGCTCGGTGAATGCCTTTGGGCCTACCGGACTACGGTTCGGACACCGACAGGCAATACGCCTTTCTCCCTGGTATATGGGTGCGAAGCGGTCATCCCATTAGAAATTCAGGTGCCATCATTGCGAGT